>PVKB01000566.1:381615-670676 GCA_004027205.1 Ctenodactylus gundi
GGGGGGGGGGGGGGGGGGGGGTGGATCCTGTAATGTTCCTGGGAAGGAGCTGCAGAGGGGGATGTTGCAGCTTGCTGATGTCACTAACCCATTGTCTGGACACCTGAGCCACCTGTGTTTACACTGTTCCTGGCCTGCTGTATCATTCACACATTGCTTTTTAGATTAGTAACAAAATCCTGGATTGGGTCACAACTGCCTAAAGTGTTGCTCAGTGGTGGTTTTTGCTCCAGTATTAAGATGCATGTTTACATCTTCTCCTTTGTCTAACCTTGCACCTAAATATCTTCAAAACCATAGAAGAATCCAGACCCTTCTACCTGTGAAGTTCTGTTCCTGTGGTGTTCTTCCACCTGAACTTAACAAATAGGTCTGTAAGTGGGTGTGAGGGGGATGCAGGCAGTTAGTGTCCTCTAATTGACTCATCTCAGATGGACCTGCTTAGATAATGGCTTGTGTTTCCTTCTCTGTCAGAGGAATAACCACGCTGATGTTTTTGTGAATGATGGGCCCTGTGAGTTTGCTTTGAAGGTGCCTCTCAGAGAGCTGGTGTTTGAGCACTGCCAGCTCTTTGTTACCCTTGGCATGATCTCTCGTCCCTTTCTTACCCATTTAACCTGTCTTAACCTTTATTCACTTTTAAGATAACTTCTTGGTTGGAAATGATTATACATTTACAGCTTTTAAATAAAAAAATCACAAAGGATTTTAACAAGTCATCACCCAGCTTCCCCCAGAGTTCCCCCAGGGAATCTTGATGTTACTACAACTAGACCATAGAACATACTGACGTTTTACCAGTTGATTAGCCTTCTTTCATTTGCACATGCAAGTTTATCATAAGTGTAGATCCATGTAGTCATCACAGTCAAGATACAGAATCGTTTCATCATCCCAAAAGAGCTGCTTCATGCTGGCCTAACTTTAATACCAAAACCAGACATCCCTAATGAATATAGATGCAAAAATGCTCAATAAAATTCTTGGCACCAGAGTGCAGCAAATCATAAAGAAGATGATACATCATGACTAAATGGGTTTCATCCCAGTGGTGCCGAGATGGTTCAACATATGCAAATCAATACATGCCATACACCGCATTAACAGATGCAAAGATAAAAATCATATAGTCATCTCAATATATACAGGAAAAGCATTTGACAAAATCTAACACCCATTTATGATAAAGACTCTGAAGAAAATAGAAATAGAAGGACCTTACCTTAACCTGACCCAAGCTATTTACAGTAACTCCTCTGTAAGCATCATCCTAAATGGAGAAAGACTAAAAGCATCCACTCGAAACTCAGGAGCAAGACAAGCGTGTACACCATCCCCCTTACTATTCAACATAGTGTTTGAAATTTTGATAAGAGCTATCAGGCAAGAAAAAGAAATAAAAGGAATATGAATACACATTAGGAAGAAATTAGGTTATCCCTATTTGCACATGACATGATACATGTTGAAAATTCAAAAAAAAAAATTTCACCAGAAGATTCTTCAATAAATTCAGCAAAGTAGCAGGTTATAAAACCAGTACCCACAAATCAGGAGCATTCCAATGCAACGATAGTGAATCCAGTGAGAAAGAAACAAGAAAACAACCCGTTCACTAGAGCAACATCAGCACCAAAAAATAAATACTTAGGAATAAACCTTAACAAAGAAGTGAAAGACATATACAAAGAAACGTACAGAACCCTGAAGAAAGAGATTGAGGATTTTAGAAAATGGAAAGACAGCCGTGTTCCTATATAGGAAGAGCGAATATTGTCAAAATGCCATACTTCCAAAGCATCTATGCTGATTCAGTACAATACCAATCAAAATACCAACAACATTCTTCACAGAACTAGAAAAAAAAAGTCTAAAAATTTCTGTGGAACCAGAAAAGACCCAGAATTTCTAAAGCAATCCTAAGTAACTAGGACAAGCTGGAGGAATGGGCGGTGGAGGTGGGGGGTTAAGGTGTAAGGCAAGGCTAAGAGGGAGGGGGAAAAAAGCTAAAAGTTGTATAGATGGTCATTGTCCCCCCAGGCCATGTTTCCAGTGTCTGATTGAATCTGTAGTTCGTGTATTTAAAATTAAAAAACTGCTTCATGCTGACTGTCACTGTTTGCGCCCGCTTTCTACCTTTCCAATCTCTTATACACCACTTTTATCCCTGTCACCTGGAAACCATCCTTCTGTTCTTCTCTATGGTTTTGCCATGTTGCAAACGCTGTGTAAAGGGAGTCAAGTGGTAAGTATCTTTTACATTAATTTTTTCACTAAGCAGATGTTTAGAGATCCACCCAGGTCACTGCTTACACTGAGAGCTGGCTTAGTCCTGTCTCCTGTGTAGTAGCACTGTTCTGCTGTGAGCATGTGCCAGAGTTGGCTCAGCCTTTCATGTAGCCATTGCAGCCAGTATTTTACTAGTAGGAGTAAGGCTAATATGAACATTCTTGTATAGATTTCTGGGTGAAAACCTGCTTTCATTTCTCAAGAATGTTACAGATATTTGGAGAGTAACCTTGTCTGATCCACAGAGCATAGTTGTATAAAGTGATTCCAGCCACTTGGTAAACATTCAGTAATAAGTGGTGGGGCTCCTAAAAGTCTTATTTAAGACCACTGAATATGAGATTATAAGAGAATAAATGAGAATGAATGTTTAATGTGATGGTTTTTCTCTTTAAGATCCCATAGTCAACAAGGAAAAGAAATCATTTAGCCTTGAGGAAAAGTCCAAAATCTCCAAAAACCGGGTTCATTATATGAAATTCACAAAAGGTAATAAAGTGTTCCTTTGTTGTTCAATCTTTGTGTTCATGTGAGCTTCTGGGTTTTTTGTTTGCTTTCTTTGTGGTACTAGGGATCAAGTTCATAGCCTTCACAGTGATCTACATTTTTTTTTTTCTTTTTTGAGGGAAAATTGCCAAATTCCCCAGGCTGGGCTGCAACTTAAGATACTTCTGCCTCAGCCTCCCAGAGTACTGGGATTAACAGGCCTGTGCCACCGGGCCTGGCTTCACTGAGTTTGATGCATTTTTAGATTTCACTAGCAGTGACTTCTTGACTTATGTCCTAAGCGGGGATGTCTGGACAGCTTGCCAGAGGGAACCATAGCATATTAGTGTTACTCCAAGTTGCCCAGAGGTCTTATTAAAACACTAACTCAGTCTCTGGATCCAGGAGGGCCTGTTGAGGTTTCAGTATGGACAGTTCCTGTAGCAAAGTTGAAAATAAAACATTATTGAGAAAAGGGACACTGTGTGACACGTTGGGAAATAACAGCATTATTGCTCAGTGTTTTAGCTATATCTTCATAATTTTTAGAGATCCTAATATGCCCCCATAAAGAGTTATACTCTACATTGAGATTTTAAAACATTTTCATAAATCTCACTTCCAAGTTGACCCTTGCAGTGTTCCATTTTTTCCGCATCACAGAGCATTCGTGTAGGTATCCCATATTCCTTGCTAAGATGGTGCTGGAAAACATGTTTGTGAACTGGGTGGAAAATCCTGCCTGGCTCCATTCCTCTCCCCATTTCCTTCCCACCTTCCCAGCAGTCATTTGTGGGTTCACTTGTCCTTTGTAACCACTAGGTGGGAGTCTTGTACTAGTGAGAAACATTTAACTTGAATTCAGCTCCCAGATATTTATTTAATAATATAGTTAATATAGATTATTTAGTTTAGTAATAGAGATTATTTAATAATAAAGTGTAGTAGGTATGATGATCCTCTTGGCCTCAGCCCCCTCTCAGAGTGCTGGGATTACAGGCTCATCCAGTCATGACATCCAGCCACAATTGGATTGTTTTTTCTCTGGGAGATTGTGTGTTTCTACATTCTTATACCAAGAAAAGTGAATGTCTTTATCCTGTCTACACCTTAGGGGAGGCCTTCACTCCACACCCACCTGAGTAACAGTGGACATAGAACTCCCGTGTCCTAAGCCATTGAGAGTGTTGCTCATTTGGGTCCAGAACCCCAAAAGGTAGAGCTGGCTTTGGTTTAGGTGAGAGGCCGTCTCCGACGAGATGAAGGAGTTTGGGAGCTGAATCTTGAGGCTTATATGCTGAGAGAGACAGGTACTTTTTCCTCCCAGAGATGCTCTGAGCAGCTCTTCCACCGTGTCCCTGTCTTCTTCCTCAGAGCTGGGAAATTTCCTGGTTGTGGCCTGCGAGGCCTCTAACTAGGGCTTCTCGTCCCAACCTGCTGCAGGACAGAAGGTAAACTTGTTGGCCCCTCAGTCCTTGGAGGAGAAGATGATAATTCCTTCACATCCATCCCCTCAGTAGTCCTTCCTTTTTCCAGAGATGGGCTACAGAGAATAGAAGGACGTTCTTGCAGAGCATTGAATAAAATGAAAACTGGTCTCCACTTCGGGGTGGCACAGCCACCTTGTACATACTTGGTCTGCAGGTAGTCTCCTCATTGTCTTTTATACCTGCTTACACGCCCGACTTCATCCAAAGCCTGTGTGCAGCTAGGATAAACCTCTGATCCACTTTAATCTACTGGATGCGGCAAGTATTCTCTTTCTATTTCTAGGTGAGCCGTTTTCTTGCTGGGTGACCCTGTCACACTGCTGGAGGCAGCATGCCTCCATTTTCTCTCTCCAGGCAAGGCTTGCCTGTTCACTCCCCTCACTTGGGGAGGACATCGTCAGTGTGCAGAGAGGCAGGACGTAAAAGAGGATCTTGATTGGGCGGTGGAGGATGTGCCACTTGGGAATAAGTACTAATGCGAGAGAAGCAGGCAGAACTCCTGGTGGTGTGGAAAATAGTTATTTGTCATCCTTCTTCACTACCTCCAAGGAAAGCTTATCTTAAAATCCTTCTAGTTTATAGGAGCATTCTCCTTTAAAGCCTGTGTTGGCACTGGATGTAAATGATAAACTCTCAGCCTCCCACGGGGAGCCTGCCTCAGTTATATGAGGCCCGGCTCTGGCCATGGCTCTTTGAGACACACCACTGGACCAACTGTCCTTTCAGACACAGTTTTCTCTTTTGTAAAAGGAAGAACCATGAGGATTTTAGCCCGTATAGTGAACGTTACTGATTCCTTTGGGGCTGAGGATGATTCTCATTGTGACTCCATGTTTGGTCCAGGAAACCAAAGCACTAGTAAATGACATTTTATGCAGCCTGCCAGAAAGCCAAGGTAAAAGGTATGTCATAGCAAACAGTGCTGTGAAGTTTGCTACCGATAGCCCCAAATTTACAGCTTTGATTTGACATTACTCTATGTTGTTAAATTGCATTCACCGTGTTTGTTTAAAACCTAAGTCCAATATGGTGTCTTTAAATTTGGGAAATGTTTGCTTGGCTACAGCTACAGAGGGAAAAAAATGCCAATTTTTGTAAAAAAAAAAAAAATGAAGTTTTTTTTTCTCTGTACCATGAGAGGTTGTTAGAAAGAGCATTGCTTTTTCCCCTTTGTTTTACGCAGGTAGTAGCAAGGTTCTAGAAATTGTAGTAGTGCAATCTCATTGTAGTGATTTAGACAGCCCTCATATCTCTGTGACTGCCAGTGATATTTTCCTGTGGTGCTTAAACACGGAAAACACCTTTGTGATGTATATTCCAGGTGGGTGGCAGTGCACATCAGAGCTAGCCTATCCCACAGATGGAATCAGGCAACGAGGAACCTTGTTTTCTCTTCTGATTCCTTAGATAGTTAAATATCAAGTAACACCATTTCAGCTTTAAAAAATGCAGACTGTCTTTTCTGGCTTCTCAGGCCTCACTCGTTCCACCTCACGGATTGTTCCAGACCTCCTGGGTTTCTGACGTTCTCTTTTAGTACAGTGCCTTTATTTTCTGTGCTGGGTTTACTGTCAGTCTCATGTATTACATAAAATGAAATCAAAATATTTATTCTTGATTGAAGCTACCTGCATAAAATTTAAGGGCTTTTTTTTATTTAGTCAAATATTTTTCTAAATCATACGTTTCTTTACTCTTACCCTTTTTCTCCTTTTGGATAAACTCTACTACAAATTTGTTTTGAGCCTCCATTAAAATTCAGGGCTAGTCTACAGTTTCTCCTTGGAGCTTATTGAAATACTTCCTTTGCTCTTGAATTGAGTAACTGTAAATCATCAAGATTCCTTAGTTCTTTCCTCCTTCTGTCAGAGGTCGTTTATGTCCCTTGTGGATACCCTGGTAGGGCATACATCTCACCATAGCAAAGCTGTCCCTCTGTCTGCTGCTTGGATTGTGTGGGAAGCCTCATAAGGATAAGGTTAGGCTCACAGCTGCAGTGACAACCCATGCAGTGCTCCTCTGTGACCCTGTTTGCCCATGCTGTCATGGGTGGTGGCCCGTCAGTCTTTCTTCCCAGTTCTCAGAATGGTGCAGCTGGTGAAAGCGTGCATGTATATGAACCAAACCCACGTAGGTTACTCTTTTCAGATTTTTCATATTGTCATTTTCTCTGAAGGTCTAAGTTTGACATTTTACCACAGTTTAGAAACTGAGGCTAGTAAGCTTTAAGAATTCATTTTTAACTTGTATGTTTTATTCAGAAGTGGCCACAGTTTCATTGCATCTACTGACTATTCAGCCAGAACCATTAGTAACAATCTCAGAGTCATCTCCATCTTCATACTTTTGTCCACCTTCCCAGGGGCTCTGACTCCTGTTTCTTCTGTGTGTTCTTGTTTTCCAGATCAAGTCCGTAGCAAAGCCTGTAACAATCCTGGTTTCTGCATTTACTTAAGTGAACTTTGCTAGAGGATAAAATTTCTGATGCGAGAACCCGTCACCCAACTCTAGAAGCAAGTGCACCCTCTGGTACAGCTTGCTGTTTACTGGCAAGGCACTTTGGAGTGTGAGCATGTCTGTTAATCTCAGTGGGCTCCTGTTTTACATGCTGTTTTTGTATCTCTTGTCTCCTTCCCTTGATCCCTCAGCTTTTCCAATAGTAATTAGTGTAAAAGAGATCTTGATTTACATTTCCTTTTAGGATATCACTTCCATTCGAGATAGAAATTCGGGATAGACAGGCAGTGCATGTTTTGAGCTAAGTTCAGCTCCCGTATCTGAAGTAGAGTCTGCACCTTGCATAGGCTTTGCAGTGGAAAGTGGGCTGAGCTGATGTCACCTTAGAACAGACACCTGCGCCTGTGCCTCTGATATCTGTACTTCCCAGAGTTCATCCACCGCCCACCACACAACCAGCTGTTCTGCCCTATTTGCTGCCTTCTGTATTGTGGCTTCCTTGTGTTCTGTTCTGTTCTTTTTCTTTTTGTTTTTTCCAAGACAGAGTCTCACCCTATAGTGCAGGCTGGTCGTGAACTTAACTATGGAGCCCAGACTGGCCTCAGACACACAGCAGTCCTCCTGTCTCAGCCTCCTAAGTGCTGGGATTACTGGCGTGCGCCACCACACGCAGCTAATATGGTGCCGGGGAATCAAACCCAGAGGCTTGTGCTGCCTTGTCTAGTCTCTGCTGACTGAGCCACACCCCTCGCTTCTGTTCTGTTCTTGACATGGTCCTCTCTGGGGTCTTTTGCAAAGGTTCTATTTAATGGTGCGAGTCAGGAGGGTTAGTTTCTAGCTGAGGTAGAAGGAAGGTGCAGAGCCCCAGAAGGGCCTTCCTGCCCTGCAGGAACAGGTTGTACCAAGCCGTTTAATCTGGTGCTGTGGCCTCTGGAACTGGTTCTCCACCTGGTTTTGCATTAAATTGAAGGGTGTAGGGTGTTTTGTTTTTTAATTGCATGGAATCACTGAGCAGTGTCATATTTGAGTGCCCCAGTGATGGTCAGTGAACCCAAACCTTGTGGGTCATAACGTTACTTTGCCAAGTCAGTTTGCTATACAGGAAACCAAGAAGACAGGTGGGTCCAAGGCAGTGGAACTCGGGTTCCTACTTGAAGCCCAGATTCCTGTGTCTGACCCAGACTGGCCTCCCCCAGAGCCAGCAGACTTTACATGGAGTAGTTACATTTTAAAATGCACTTACCATGAAGTTGACAAATGGGAGTGGATTTGGCCGACTGCTCAGAGAATTTTGGGTAGAAGTGGAAATTCCAAAGAAGTGAGTTTTAAAATTACTTGGTTTGTGGGTTTGAAATTAAATTAGAGTTTAGTTCTTAAAATAAGAATCATAGATTCTCTTGGAACTATTCTTACCAGAGTCATTTAATTTCCTGTTCTCATTATGTGGCCTTTTATTTACAGGAGATAATAGCTGTTGTCATCAGGAACATTTTTAATAAAACTTTGAATTTTTATTTCCATTTGTTAAACTTCCACTCATTCAGTAAGTTATTGGGATCTTATTAGTAGTCACTAATTGGATGAATGAAAAACTTAAAGGGCTGAAGCTATGTGTTGGGCAGTATTTTCTGTTATGCGTTGTGTAATTCTCAGCAATTAACTTGTTGAAAGTGAATGAAATCTGTGTTGTGAATAGGGATTCCAGCAGCCTAGAAATTTCCCATAGAAGCTGTACCTGTAACAGGGCCCGTCATATATAGCTCAGAGTTCCCTACTGTAGTCTTCGCACTTGCTGGTTTCTACACTGGATAGGACAATGTCAAAGAGTTCTGATTCGAAATCATTTACTTGACTTTTAAATTTAATTAATTTTATTAACGAAAGAATTGTGATCTTTAAGGGTGGGTAGAAAGTCAGTAGTAACAAAAATTGTTTTCTGCAAGCCAGCTTCCTTTCCAGAGTTGCATGACGCATCCTGATGTGTTTCTAGGGAAAGATCTCTCATCTCGGAGCAAGACCGACCTGGACTGCATTTTTGGGAAAAGGCAGGGCAAGAAGACTCCTGAGGTATGAGCCATATCCAGTTGAGCTGTTCTGTTTCTTACTGTTTTGTTTTCAGGTGTATGTAGAGCTTTTTTTTTTTGTCTGCTGCTGATACTGTTTTTCAGACAAAGTTATCCCCACCCCAAAAACACCCAACCACCACAACAAAAGCCATTTTAGAGCTTTTATACAATAGCTAAATATGATCTTAACAATAATAGTTGGTAACTACATTTTATAAAGAATCCTAAAAAAATATGTGGCACCTGTTTCAGTTTTTGTTTCTACTTTTTTCTGGTGTGAGGATAAGATTTAAAACTTAGGGAAGAATACTTGCTGTTGATATATTTGAAGGGGAAAATGTTTCCTGTCTCCAAAGGAGGGAAGGTCTCGTATGAGAGACGTTTGTTGTTTTGGTCCTACGGAAGTACTGTATTTCCAGCGTGGCTTGGGGAGGAAGGTAGCACAAGAATACTCGATACCTGTCTGCTCCGTTCTGCACTTGCACAGTGTAACAGCATCATTCTGAGAGACTTTGATGGGTATTTCCTCTTCCGTACATTACTTTTGGTTTCAAAACTAGAGTGGGATGATGAAGCTACCCCCTAAACTTAGTAAATTCATAATCATGATCCTAATATTAAATTTGGCTGTATGATACACAGAATTTTTGCGCCATTCCCAAATGTAAGAAGAGACATCCCTGTATATAGTTTTGATGTAAAATATTAGAATTTTTGAAAAATGGATTTCTGAAGGTGATGGGTTAAAATGAAAGAGGCATTATCTAAAAAAACAATCTGGAATATATGGTTACTTCAGCTATCACCCAGCTATTTTGGTGTATTATATTTATGTTCCTTTAACGGTTTCTAGCCAGGGCTCTTGGTGACTGTAGAACAAAACAGACTTGTTTCGTTTATCTCTGACATTTTTTCCAGGATGACAGAGGTCTTTTTTTTTTCCACGGTGGTTGTTACTTAATATTATTTTTAAAGACTGTAAAAGTACTGGTGATGAGAAATTATGTCGGGTGATTTCCTCTCAGGTCAGGGCTGAATTCCTAGTCTTTTAGCACTTCCCTCCCTACTCATTTAAGATAAGGATGGAAGAAGCAGGCCCCATGGGAGACCTGGCTCTCCTGGCTCTTGGTGGCCTCTGAGGCTGATGGCTGTAGACTCTGAGCTGAGTCACATAGAAGGCAACTTGCTGGTTCTCATCCTCAGGGAGGATGTAGTATAACATTGACCATACTGAATGTTCCTTCATAAGAAGATGCTGGAAAGAGACAAAGTCATCAGATAGGCTGCTTTTGGCCACACCTTTGCCACTCCGTGGTTTTCATGTGGCCTGGATCTGGCCACTCTCGTGCACCGAGATGAGAGCTTTGCACCTGGCTAGTCTCAACCTTCTATTCCAGGCCTCACCTTTGACTGCTCTCAGCAGTATGCATTTCCTCAGGAAGGACCTAGTTTTCCAGTTCTGCTCGTCCTGTTGCTCTAGAAGCCTTCCGCGGTCACATGCAGCTGTGTAGCGGCCCCCATTCCGCCGCCCCTTCCAGCGCCCTATGCCCTGCCATCCCGCTGCGTGCCTCGCCAGCCCTTGCCCTCTCCTGGGATTTACGTCTTCTCTCCCTGCCACCCTACCCAGCATTGCGCTAGTCCCCTTTGAAACCTCACAGCTGATCTGATTATTTTGGGGCTTTTCACAGAAATTTTAATTGCTAAGCACAGAAAGCTTTTCCTTGTAGGAGATTAGCGGTTTCTAATCCTCTCAGTTTGACACTTAATTGAGGTTAGATTAATAGGTGCCATGCAGTTTTTCCATGCTGTCTAGTGTTTCTGGACTTTGGGTGGTATTATCACTCTGTCATGTCAAAGGAATAAGCTCGGGTGTGTGCAAGGAACTTCAGGAATCCCTAGTGCTAGCCCAGGTGAATCTCCTTTGGCCTAGTTGGTAGGCACAGTAACACTCATACATACTATATTTTGTTCAAGATTTCTGTCTGTGCCCCTGTGGTCTGTAGGTTAGTCCTTTCCTCCAGGTTTACATGCAGGCCCTGTTGTGGTGAGGCGGTTGCTTAGTTTGTCTGGGTTCACTCTTCCGCTGGTGTGCGTGTAGACTCTGCAAGTTGACCAGGTGGATGCTGAGTCTGAGTTTGAGCTTCCTCTTCATGAGTGTGTAGACTGCAGTTGTTGATCAGGCGTGTAGACTCCGTCTGTCTGGGTTCAACCTTCCTCCAGGTGTGTGTGTAGGCCCCAGCTGTTGTTAAGGTGATTTTCCTTCAGTTACTAGCTTGGTCTGCTTGTAGGTCATATAAGGATCTTCAAATAAATTCCAGTGCTGGGTTCCAGATTAGACCCGTTAAACTCTAGGTTAAGGTTCAGGCATCAGTATTAGTTAAAAAGAAAAAAAAATTCTTTAAAGAAATGTTTCAAAACAGCCTCCAGTGGATTTGGGTGAGGAGTGCAACATGTGGTGAGGAGAGAGGATTGAGAGTGTGGGGAGCCCCAAGGCACACCGTGTGGGGCAGCTTCCAGCAGGGGCTGTGTCACCAGGATTGGAGGTCAGGGTTCTTCTCAGTCCTGGTGTGTCTGGAGTCATATGAGGCTTATTGAACTGCACATTCCCTTGATCTGGCTGACTAGATTAAGTGGAATCTTTTCAGTCTCATCACTTTTAAGGTAACAGATTAAAATCTCCTTAAGATGGAGTCACCTCTATCTTCGTTATACATTCATGTTTCTTATACTAAGTTTGCTTTTATTAAGATACACTTGAACTATCCCTGAATAAAGTGTTGCTGGGAAACCTTACCATGTTCGTTACAGCCAGGGCAAGAGGTTTTGATCAGATTTGTTTGAAAAGACAATCTCCCTTGGCTCTTATTCTCCCATTGAGTTTTTGGCATGAATTCTAGTAAGAATGGCTGGTATCAAGAACTCAAAAAATAATAAATGCTGGCAAGGTTGTGAGAAGAAGGAACCATTGCTGGTGGGACTGTAATCTGTTACACCCATTACAGAAAACAATATGGGGGTTCCTCAAAAAAAAAAAAAAAGATGAAAGCCTAAAAATAGATACCCTTTTGGCCCAGTTATACCTCTTCTGAGTGTCTTCCCAGAAGAGTTAAAAGACATACAAGAATGACACATACATACCCATGCTTATAGCAGCGTAACTTCTGATAGCTGAATCTTGGAAGCAGCCAATATGTTCATCAAGAAATAAATGGATAAAGAAGATGTAGAATATTTATACAATAGAGTCTCTGCCATGAAGAAAGATAAATTGAATCATTTGTAGGAAAATGAATGCACCTTGAGACTATCATGCTTAGCAAAACAATTAGACACAGAAGGCTCATGTCACATAGTTTCTCTAATATGAGAGAACCAAACCATAAAAAGAAAGCAAAGTAAAGGAGAGTAGAAGAAATTAAGAAGATAGACTGTGTGGGAGGGAAGGGGTTGTAAGGAGGGCGAGAGGTAAGAAGGGGGAAGGGAAGTAAAAATAAGATGTGATACATAAACCAGTTTCTCAATCTAATGTTATCATATATTACAAATACATGCTAATAAAAGAAAAATTTAAAAGGCCACGTGTGGAGGTCAGTTACCTGGTGAGTCTCAGAAATCATGGTTCTGTTGAATGTGAGGACAGTAATACGCTGGGCCTGGTGCTAACCCTGATCTGTCTTCGGCACCAAGAGAGACACATGACTTGGCATTGACCACAGTTCCAGCTCTACTGATTATAATTCTTGCATTCCCTGACCATCACTGCTCACAGTACAGCCTTACTAAGCATTCGAGTGCCAAGCACTGGGAGGTGCTAATGGTAGCATAAAGTGATACATATATAAAGGTGACAGGTTTGTTGACTGTGCCGTGTTGGTATTGAGCAGTCTCCTAGGGTTCCCTCATTGTAGTGAGGTTTCCGGGAGGCCACCTTTAAGTGAGATGCAGAATTCATGTCTGGGCTCTTATATGAATATGTATGGATATAGGAGTCCTTGATCTAACATGAAGCTTAAAAATCTAATCCTGTACATTTAAACACTGCCTTTCTCCCTATGCCAAATGCTTAAAATGCCAGGTATTTTTGTTTATCTATCTGTTTGTTTGCGTGTTTGTTTTAAACAAGGTCTCACTCTGTAGTCCAGGCTAGTCCTGAACTACCTTTGTAGCCCAGGTTGGCCTAGAACTCACACCCCAATCCTCCTGCTTCAGTTTCCCGAGTGCTGAGATTACAAGCATGTGCCACCATGCCCAGTTTGTGTGGGTCAGGGGTGCCAAATTCAGAGCCTGTGCTTGCTAGACAAGCGCTGTAGCTGCTGAGCTATTTTTCCACCCCAAAATGTCAGGGTTTTCGGTGAGCTTTCTATGTGTAGTGGAATGAATTGTACCAAGCCAAGAATCTGATCTTTTAATTATTCTCTTAATTAGACCTATCTTTTAAATTTCTAATTAAAAAGAAAATAATATCCAAGCAAAATCCAAGCCACACAAGAGTTTTAGGATATGTTTATGAAGTTTAAATCACTCCTATCTTGTTTGACTTTATGTATCTAAAGGAAACATTTTTCCTGTGTGTTTTATATGAGGACACTTTAGTGGCCATGTGTACTAGTTCTGAACAATTCAGAGGACTGGTGGCTTTCCCAGGTCTGGGCCCCCAGCACGTGCTTGGTTCAGGATAGCACTAGGTAGCGACTTAGTAAATACAAATCTCAGTTTACTACTCATTTTTAAAAAATGGCTTGTTACAAATCATAAAATTCATAATTTTTGTAGCTTCAGGTTGATATTTGAAAATCTTTTTCCTTTTAGAGTGATATGCTCAGTCAGTGTCTCTTCTTATAGAGTGGGAAATACTTAACATCCCTCGCAAGGTCAATTCTAGTCTCCATGGTAGATTCTTCAAAGAGGATTATTGAATGAACGTTTGCTTATGCCATCTAATGTGCTTTTTTTTTTTTTAAGTCAGCCCAATTTTTGAGAAATTGGTTTTCAAATATTGCTCCTTAGGCCAAAAGAGTTTTTCCTCCCCTTAACGGCCCCTTGTTGTCTAGAGGTCAGAGCATTCATACGTACCAGGCAGGGCTTCTACTCTGGCTGTACTAGTACATAACGCTTCCGTAACCATGGAGGCTACCAAGAAGCACTGGTCCCCCAGCTGTGTCTGGCTGTTCAGAAAAACTAGCTTAAGGAGTGGAGGGTTGTTGCAAACAGTCACTTACTCAGAAAGCTTAATAAACTGCTATGTGGGCATGGCCTGTTACACAAGTCTAATTTGCAAGTCTTTATTGGAAGTCAGTGCTTTAGAGTGGAATGTAGAACTGTCTCCAATTTCTAGGGAGACAAAGAAATGATCCAGTATATTGAATTGAAATCACTTAGGCTCCTTGAGATCAGCAGCAGGTGTTTGTGCTGGTCAGTGCCTTCCGGAGTTGTGTAGTTATGTACTTCAGTGTATGTGTGTCTGTTTTCTTACTGGGTTTGCACATTGAAGTTAGGGACATTGAAAAACAAATTCCATTGGTTTTTATCTGGTTGAACTTCCTGATAATGCTGTTTTTTTTTTCCTCTCTCATTTTTTCCTCCCCCACCTTCTCAGTTTCCTTCCTCTGTCCAGCATGTTTCCTGATTCAGCCTTATCACTAGAGAAAATACTCCTAAACTGTAGCAAGGATTGAGAATGTTACCAGCAATCTCACTCAGTTTCTGTAAACAGCAGGCCTCTGGCATAGGCTCCTGTCAAGTAATTATCAGTTTCTTCACCTCTGTAACTTGGTTGAAACCTTGTGCTTCTTAGACTGCCCCAGGACACCCAGTTAACAGTTACTTTCTTGAGCACTAGGCATGGCTTTCGCTTTTTGGATCGAAGCCTGATTCCTTTGCAGCCTGTGCCCCTTTCTCCTCTGTAGTGGATCCTTCCCTTCCCCCTCCTCCCCCTTTCTGTTTCTTCCTCTTAAAACCACTTCCAGTCAGACCCTCCTCTTCTGTTTAAGGGGATTCATGGGGTATTTTACACCATTCAGTGCTGTAAGTACTTGGTAGTGAAGATAGGTAGGACATGTGACCTGATAACAGTTTGACACACTGAGCCAGAGCACATAGCCAGGCCCCGCTGTGGGAAGCAGCAGGCCCTTGCTTTGTCTCCTGTCCTGCAGGCTGTGTTTGACCTGGTCTAGTCAGGTCTGGGTGCTGTGTTTTGAAGGAGCACGTTCAGAGCCACGTTCACGGGCAGAGGTTTCTGGAAAGTATGTTAGACTTTGGGACAGATGCAATAATTGGGTGTGTTCAGCAGACAAGCAGTTAGGAAAAGGAAGAACTAGTACCAGTGGGAGAAATTAGTAGAAAGATTTCTGCTCAGGAAAAGGAAGCAGCTTGGGCTTGTGGAGCTGGCCAGCTAAAGGATGTACCTTGTGGTTGGCTTCTTGAAGGAATTAGTAAGAGCCTGAAGAAGAGGCTCCAGGCCCTCTAGTACTAGCCCTCTCATGATTCTGGAGTAGGAGAACACGGGGACTCACCTGTATGAAATGCTGCTGACATGTGCCAACCTTGCCTGGAAGAGGCACGTTTTCCTGGAATGCAAGGAAAGAAAATTACTTGGATCCTTTTTCGTCATCCCATATTCGATAGGAGATCGTCTTAGCAGATCCAAGACTTGAATCCGTCGCTTGAGAGACTGAATGTTAGGGAAAGGCAGCATTCTTGGATGTTTTATCTGTAAGTTTCCGCAGCTATAAAATGAGAGTGCTGGATCGTGTGTTCTTTTAGCAGGTTCTGTTTCCAAAAGTGACCCCCTTTCCTTATGCTTTTTTAGGTTGATAGTTGTTACTGCCACCGTGGGAGGTGGGATCCAGTTGACACCTCCCAGGTCTCTAATTTGCTAGTAGCCAGAATCCAGCCAGAAGTGTCCAGCTTTGCCCTTTCTTTGAACTGCTGATCCACAAAACTAGGAGTTGATGAAGAGAACCTGGCTGTTTCAAGTCAGTAGATGTCAGAATGCTTTGTTTTGTCACTGACTGTAATGACTCTTAAGATTCATCATTCCATTTTTCTGTGACTGCATGTTAATCGTGAGCCTAGTAGAACCTTAAATGGTAGAATGAGGACATTATGCCATTCAATGACATGCCTTCTGGCTCCTTCTAAAAGGAGAGAGGCTTATTCAGTAGGATGTGGTATTGGGAGTAGACACTACAGCTTGCTATGCCTGTGCTTCCGCCTGTGTGTCCTTTAAATAATGTATGTTTCAGGGTAAGTCATTTAACCTGTCTGAGTCCTGGTTTCTTTATTTTTTACATGGGAATATTGAAGTTCCTAATGAAGATTAGATTGCCAGGCAAAGCCCTTAGCAGCAAACCATGTGCTTGGTAAGTGCTTGGTGTGTCTTGGCTGGTGCTCCCAGCACCACTGCCATCAGTGTACTTAGTGTTGATATTCACACTTTAAGATGGTGAGCATTAGCTTCCATGGGGATGTAATTAAGAAGTGAGATAGCTTTAGTCCCTGATCACATGCCAGGCAGTATTTAATATACACATGTTGAAGAAATTCATGCTGGTGAGGCCTCCTGGTCTCATAGGTCTCTAGCAAAGGGACTTTAGGGTAGCATTTTCCCTTGATGTTTAAGATAGGTAGTGTCTAAGCAGTAGTCTTCCTTCTAATGTGATGCTCGGTTCAATTTTGGGTAGAAGTATAGATATTTATTCAGAGCGTAAACAGTTCACTGTCTTACAAATGAAGGGAACTGAGGGAGTAACTCTTTGCCATCAGCAGTATTTATTGTCATGGAAGTGACAGCATCCAGTACAGAAGTTTCAGAATGATCTAGTACCCCCTCCTTTCTCAAAAGACTTAGTGTTTTAGTGCCATTAGGGTTGTTTATGTAAAGTAATAGAGTTTCAGGCATAGTCCCTTAGGATCCACTAGTTTCTGTCCCTTACCAAGGACAACTTTTGTCATCACTGAAGATGAGTCTAATTCTGTTGACATTAGATAAGGAAAAGACATTTGCCCTGTACCTTTCCGAGAAGAAGTAAAGAGGATGGAACTTCACAGTGTACAGAGAAATCACAGGAAATTTCCCTTTCAGAGACTTCACTGCTGGCATCAAATGCCATTGTCTGTTATGAGCAATGACCATGCTTTGTGTTTATGGCATTGGAATCAAGACACAACATTCCATCCGATCTTTCAGATATTTCTTACATACACTCAGCTCATTTACCACATGAGTAACTAATAACGCAAGCATATACTAGTGACATACACATAACACATCAAACAAGAGAAGGAAAGTAAGTCTCCAAAACAGTCTCCATCTTCATGGAGTCTCTCAACCTAAAAGAGTCTCAGTCTCAAGGAAGTCTCACCAGGGCCCAAGTTTTGATGACTCAAGTCCAAGGTGGAGCTCACAGCCGGGGATCTGGCTTGAAGGAAGCTTAGCAGAGTAGTAAGCACCAGCGAGAGAGGAGGAGTCTAAGGACATTGGCGTTCCTGCCTGAAATCTCTGGAGCTCTTCAGTTTTTATGCTGTGTACCTACCTCAGCCTTTCCTTTCTTTCTTTCTTTTCTTTTCTTTTTTTTTCTTTTTTTCATTTGTTCTGTAGTGCAGGCTGGTCCTGAACTCTCTAGTAGCCTAAGCTTGCCTCAAACTCAGGCAGTCCTTCTGCCTCAGCCTCCTCCAGAGTGCTCAGAGGTGTGCACCACCACGCCCAGCTTATGTGGTACTGAGAATTGAACTGAGGTCCTTGAGCCCCTGTACAAGTGCTTTACTGTAGAGCTATCCTTTTCAGCCTTTGTAGAGGCAGTCTCTTCTCTGCAGGGGCACCTTTGAGTTGGCTTATTTGCATATCAGTGCCTAGCTGTAACATCTTAGGTTGGTTAATTTGAATATCAGGGTGCCTAACCCTGACCCCTTACTTTTGGCTTATTTGCACATGATGTCAGTGCAAACTTGTTTTTGTAGATAAGCGTGTGAGCTGGCATCATGGCTGTTATTTATGTTCCTAACACCATGAAAGCATCCAGGGGCAGACTGTGTAGGAAGTACGGGAAGACTGTTTTTCTCTTTCAGTTGTACTTCTTTTAAGCAACCCTGCTCTTTGTTTCTTTTGTTTCTTTAGCTTTTGTGAAATTGCAGGCGGCGGCTGCTGCTGCTGCTGCTTCTTCTTCCTCTTCTTCCTCTTCTTCCTCCTCCTCCTCTTCTTCTTCCTCTTCCTCTTCTTCTTCTTCTTCCTCCTCTTCTTTTTGACACAGGGTCTCTCCCTACGTCACTAAGTTGCCCAGGCTGGGCTTGAACTTGCAGTTCTGCTGCCTCAGCCTCCCAGGGTTCTGTGATTACAGGCCTCTGTCTCCAGGCCTGGCTGGCATTGCATCTTCAGAGATAGGGAAACTAAGGCAATGATAATTAATCTGTCAAAGGTGGTAAGTTTGAACCAAGCTCAATCTGTGTACCTCATGTATTGATCACTTGTATTAAGACTTTTGATGCCCAGATATAAAAGATGCTTCCTTAGAGGTTGTAAGATATTTTGTTTTCCATAGGGAGCGTAATTACTCATTACTTAGGCAATAATGAAAAAGCCATGAAAAAGGTTCTAACATCTTAACCATTCTGTTATTAGTTATTGAGTACCTCTTACGTGCCACTTATTACTGTGATAAAAGACAGTGAGCCTTGGGCTCCTTCAAGGACATAATGCTCCTCTTCTAGAGCAGGTAGGCATCTAAACACCTTGAACATCATAGAATGAAGTCTCTGTCAGAGCCTGACAGGATCTTTCTCTGAGGTGGTTTTCCCAACAGCAGCTTGAATGATCTTTCAAAAATGTAATTCAGATCATGTCACTACTTTGCCAAAACAGTCCTTAGTTTCCCTGTCACAGTAGGCCATATTCTTGCATGATCTGGCCTCCTGTGCCCACTGTACTCAGACTCAGACTCTTCTTTGTGTCTTCTGACTCCTGTGCTGTGCCTGCTACCAGCTGAAACACCTGGAGGCACTAATGCAGGGGGTGACTCCCCTTACCTGTTGCACGTTTTTGATGAAATATCATTTCATTCGGCGTTCCTCATTAACCTTCTGTAACTGATAAAACAATAAGCCCAGGTGTCCTTGTGCCCTCTCCCCTGCTTTATTTTTCTTTGCAGCACTTATCAGCACCAGACCACTGGGTCCTTTACAGTCTTCACTCTCTCCTGCATCCAGAACTGTGCCTGACATGGAGTCGGTGCTCAGAGAAGCCTTTGCTGAGGTTACCTCACTTGTTGGAGGGTGCCTTGAAGCAAGATGGGAGCAGATATAGGGAGTGGTGGGTTCTTCCTGGCCCTCTCAGGGGTAGATACAGCAAAGAGAACACAGCTGAGCTAGTGCCCGAGCAGGGTCTAGATGGGTGAGGCATAGAGGAGCTGAAGCATCATGCACAATGGCATGTCCCAGTCAGCTCAGATGCCAGCGGTCCCTGCATGTGAGTGTGAGTGTGTGACAGTCACTTTGAGACAGTAGGGAATGAAGGGAGCAGTGATGGTCTGTCAGCAGGCTGCAGGGTTATAGGAATACGTCAGCAGTAGTGGCAACATAAATGCTCTTTGAGACGAGGGAGACGTGTTTGTGTTGTCCTTTCCCACACACCGCAAGCAGGGATCTTTGGCTTGTTTGGAACCGAGAAAGGCAGGTAGTTTTGCGTGTGTTCATTGTGGAGGTGCAGAGTCCAGCTGCTTAGAACTCTTGTTGCATTGCAAGATGGTGTACTTAATGTGCCATTGGCCAGGTGTGTGCACATTCACATCCATCTTCTGCACCGGAGCTGTAGTGCCGGTCAGAGGCACATGAGTTACGGGAGAGACTGCGGGCTCCCGGCCCAGCGGGAAGCTGCCTGAGTGACGGGGGTGTGAGTGGATACTTGCTGCCTTTTGATTCACAGCACAGGCAGAGTCGTCTCTGTGAGTAAGAAGTGTTGCAGAGCTGGATTTCCTATGGAGTACAGACAGCTTTCGATGAAAGGTGGAAGAGTGCCGTATTGATTTTCCAGTGCCTGGTATCAGTGGTCTGTTAATCAACAGGATAAATGATTGCTCAGAAACTGGGAAGGTGAGCCTTTGGCTGAAGGAGTCAGTCCTTTCTGTGACTTGTTTTTCTCTTCACTGGGAGAAGATCTTTGCTCCAGCCATTTGCTCCTTAGGGGTTTTGTTAAGGGCTGAAGGGAAACTGAAGGGAGCTCTTGATTTATCTTCTCTCCTTTTCTTTTGGTCACTCCACAGGGCTAAAATAGCCGAGTTGGCTTTAATATGTCGCCATTAGAGACCAAACATTAGCTGAAATAAACCGTCATGCCTCACAATGAAAAATGTCCCCTGATTGGCTAATTAATCAGTCAAAGGGGAATGACATGGCTCTTGGCTTGAGGGACTCTGCTGTAAAGAAACAGGCTGTTGATAAATGGTTTTCCAACAAATTCATATATCAAGGAAACTTAGTCATTTTTTAACTACAGTTTGTGTGACTGCAGTTTTTTTCGAACTTTGTCTTTTCTGCTGCTCTTGCTGTTTAGGCTGTGTTTTTGTGTTGATAGAAAAATACAGGATTTTAGATATGAGAAAATAAATGCTTTCCATTCATTCAAGTCTTTAGATTGATTGGTTCTCCCTTTATGGGTTTAGCAGATTTTCAATGTGTACGAGTTTATCAGTAGGTAAAAACGAGATTTTTTTCCAAAATAATTTATGAGATTATCTTTTCTTGACTTCCTTCCAAGTTAGGATCTCCACACTCTAGTCTCTACTGCCTCAATTTAAATCCAAGCTCCATCAGCTGGCAGTGTCTTAACCTCTCTGCCTTTATTTCCTCACTTACAACAAAAACAAAGAAAGGATCACCCGCCAGCGTTGTGAGGACCGGGGAGATCACATGCATCACATTTGCAGCTGCGACTAGAACACAGGAAAGACTCTTTAATGCCCATGTGTTTTTGTTTTTGCTCTTGTTTGGTGGTACTTGGGATTGAACCTAGAGCCTTCACAGTAAGCTACATCCTCAGCCTTTGTTTACATTTTTAGACAGGGTCTCGGTAAGTTACCTAGGCTAGATTTGAACTTTGCAGTCTTCCTGCCTCAGCCTCCCAGAGTGCTGAGATTGCAGGAGTGCACCATCATGCCTGGCCTGTTGTTACTGTTAATCAGAGTAATAAATCCACACAGAGGTAAAAATGTTATACAAAGCACTTATAATAAAAACCAGCTTTCCTCCCTCATACCCTTTTGCTGCCTCGCCTCCCAAGCCTGCCCCCTACTGCACCTTCAGTTCTTGTGAATGATATAATATGTACCTTTACATTTTAATATGCTTTATGCTGATATTTCTTAATGTGTTAGTTCTTAACATCTGGACTTCAGCTTTGGTAGAATAAGGTTTATGCATGCTTACCAGTTAAGCTTTTGAATTGTTAGAAAGGTCTTGACATATTTTGTCTGCTTTTCAAAGGTCATTTGTTTATTTATATAAAGAATATAAAGGACAAAGATCAATCAGTGATATACTGCTGGTTTTGTGTGATAACCTTTTGCCATCTGGCTTTATTGGTGAAAAACTGAACAAGTTGCTGCTTTACAGCCTCATCCTAATTGAATGTTCTGTCACACAAGTTTTGAAGAGAGTAAGAACAAGTAGAAGTCTGGCGGTGCAAGGTTAGGCAAGTATGGGGGGGTGTGGTGACATAGCCCATCCAGGCTCCAGTGGTTCTTGATGGGTGATCAGATTTGTGTGTGGTCTTGTGTTGTCGTGATGGAACACATTTCCTTGATGATTAACGAGCTCTAGACATTTCTAGATAACGGATTCATTCTAACTGTCTGATTGCCAACAGTATATTTTTGAGTTCATTGTTTGGTTCCTTGGTAGGAGCTTGAAAAATGCAACACCTTAATCCTACCACACCGAGAGCATAACTTTCCTCTGTGGAAGGTCTGCTTTCTGTGTCATTTGAGGCGAATCTTCATTTTGGGACCAAGACTGCTTCAAAAAGAATCATTTTCCTCATGTTTAATGAGCATATCACAGATGACTATGTACACTGTCAAAAACAAACTTCACCATCCAACTTCTTTGGGTTCATGAGGAGCCCACGCATCAGGCTTGCTTATATATCCCACCTTCTTCAGGTGGAACAGTGGACACTTGATGTTTCTTCAGTCTCTCGTGTTGTGTAACGCGGGTTTGACTTCATCAGTGCCTTCAGTGTTGATGTCATCGACCTTAGTGGGCCTCCCTGATCTAGGAGAGTATTCAGATCAAAACGACCAGTGCAGAATTCTGTGAACCATCATTGGCACTGAGGTTCTTGTAGAGCGTTATCACTGTAAACTTTACACAGTTTTGTATAAGCTTGACACATCCATCCCTTGCAGAAGCAAAACAGTAAAATATGCTGAAAATGCATTTTGTTCTCCCATCATCAGCTGATTATAAAATCCCCAAAACTCAAACAAATTGCCCAATTTTTTTTGAATGAAACTAGAACTGTCATCTGTCAAATGGCATAGGAATGACATAGATGTGCCTGACTCTACGTAGTAGCATCCGTCACAAAAATGTGTCATTGCTTCTCTGGCTACACAATACTAATAGAATTATTAATTTGTTATTCGTCACTTACATTTTTGTGACTGAAAATGTCAGTACCCATGCAGCCATCGAGTGTGCCGTAGTGACATTTCCTCATGGCTTTGGGTTGTTTTCCAGTAGGAAGCAGAAGGCTTCCCTGCCCCGTGTGTTTTCCCACACCGTCCATGGGACCCTTCCTGTAACCCTACGCATGGTGTCACACGAGTGTCAGAGCATCTGGCAGCTGGATTGGCTGCCCCAGGTCTCCCTCCAAGCTTCCCTTCTTCCTGCCCATGTGGGACTGCGTCGTTGGGCCTTACCCCTGTTCTCCTGGGCTGTCTTCTCGCCTTCTCCTCTTGGCTGCTCTGAGCCCTTTGTCTCATCGCACTTCTGCCAGCCACTTTTGAGAATGGAACAGATTTGAGCAGCTCTTCAAGTCATATCAGACTCACGGTTGAATTTTGGCCTGAAAATCATTTTCTTTGAGAAAGTTGAAGGTATGTCTCAATGTCCTTTGTTGGTGTCTCTTACACCTGTTTACTTTGTCTCCCCCTTGAGGAGGCTTTTAGAGTCTTCTCACCCTTTGATTCTAAATGTCTTGGGAATGTGGTGGTGTTGCTGTTTGCCAGGTACTTCATATCCTCCCACAGTTCTGGAACATGATCTTTATTCCTTATTTCATAAATTTTCCCCTGTTTTCAGTGGGTATCATTAGTTGGCATGGGCATCTTGGATTATTCCTTAGATCTTTCTTATATGTGATTTTTCTGTCTTTGTTCTACTTTGGAGATTTTTCTTAAAGTATAGCCCCCACATTTTTAATTCCTAAGAACTATTTCTCATTATCAGATTGTTCCTTTATATTTGCTTATTTTTAAATCATATCATGTTCTTTTATTTTATTCTCTCATCTGTGAGTACATTATATATGAGGATTCAGACTGGATTTCTGTCTTGTTCCTTAAAAGGACTCTTTTCTTTGAGTTTTGGTGGTTTTCTGTGATGTTGAAGAGTTCCCTGTATAGTCTGCCTTGAGTTAAGGGAAGCCCCATTTTGGGGGGTGGGCTTCACAGCTAGAGAGCTTTGCTGTAATTACAAGACATTAGCCCTTTCACTAGGGAGTTCCCAGATGGCACAGTTTGCAGGTCCCCATGTCTGAGGTACAGCCTCTCTTAAAGAGCACATAAGCCTGGAGGACGTGGGATGGCCTGTTCACACCTTAACCTCCCTCCTGCCGTAGAGCCCCAACCCTAGCCACCATACATAGTGCAGATCATGCCAACAAAGACTCTCACCTTCCATGTCCCCTGAATTATACTCTGTCACCTTGCATGGTGTTTTTCATACAGGAGGTAATGGTAGCTGCTCCCCAATGTGTAAGGTGGGCAGGGCCTAGTCATAGCCAGTAACTATTACTCAAGGAAAGGCTAGAAACAATTTAAGAAAGTCCATTCAAACCAAAAGAAAGATATATTAAGAGATTTAGAAATAGTTTTCCTCATCTATCACTTCCAAATGTAATAAACTTATTTACCTCAAATACTTGGGAGATTTGGGTAGTCACTATTCTCAAATCCTAACTTTAGCATCATTTCCATTTTAAATCAAAAACAAAGGCTGGGGCATAGTTTTGTGGTTCTCCAGCACCATAGAAGTCAGGCATGGTGGTGCACACCTGTAATCTCCACGGACTCAGGAGTCTGAGGCAGGAGAATTGCTGTGTGTTCCAGGCCAGCGAAAGTAATTACTGAACTCAGGACCAGCCTGGGCTGCATAGTAACACCCTGTCCCAAAAAATCTAAAAGCCAAAAAAAAAAAAAAAAAAAATCAAATACAAGCTTATTCTATTTGTGACTCAGATATATTCTCTGTTAAAGCATATCTAAACAGGAACATCCTAGAAATAATCTAAATTTTAGATTATCCTTGATTGCATGTGGATTCCCCATTTTCTCCTACCCCAGCCTTTTGAGTGTGAGATTGAATAGAGTTGAGAAAGCCCGCACTTGGACATGAAGGAGGTAGTCCTGCCATTACCCTGTGTCCTCACTAATGATGCCTAGTGTACACTGTCAAGATTAACCAGTCCTCACTCATACCACAGCAGTGTGCAGGAGATTGCAGAAAGTGCTCTGAGCCTCTAGAAATACATCACTGTTGTCATTACACTGACCTGCAAACATTCTGTGTGTGACTTGCCACCAGCAAGCCACCCTTGCTGTGTGCTGGCGCACACTGTGGAAGGTAATCACAGGCTAGGGACTGTGCCATGACCTGTGTTCCTCGCAGAAAGATGAGGGATATTCCTCCAGGAGAGGTCAGCTCCCTGCTGTAGGGCCACACTCTGGGAAGCGTTAATGGAAGCCGTAGCTGTGATGTTGTCTTAGTTACTTTTTTGTTGCTGTGACTTAATACCTGACATCCACAGAGTTGGGAGAGGAACGGTTTATTTTAGCTCACAGTTTCAGAAAGTCACAGTCCACTCAGGGGCACCCGGCAGCCGTGAAGCACATGGCAGAGGCAGAGGTGACGGCAGCTCTCTGACATCACAAACAGGAAGCCAAGCCAAGGCAAGTTGAGTCTGGTTCTCCAAGGAAGGTGGGAAGCAGCTTATATGTCCTTCCAGGTCTCATCCCAGGGATCAGCCCCTCCTAGATCCAAGTGTGGAACGTGCGGTAAGCCCCCACTTCACGTCTGTAATCCACTTTACCTGCCTGTAACCCACCCCTCCAGACTAGACCCCAGTCTCCCAACAGCACTTGGTTCCATTGGCAGTCTATAACATTCAATACATGAGACTTTTGAGGGACATTCCAGGTCCAAACCACAATGGACGTCAAAGCAGGAAGAATTACTTACATGCCAGCAGTACCTCCGTCTCAGTCTTAGGCCTGTCAGTAACTGCCTTCATGAACTTAATCCATGCCTTACCTCCTCCAGTTCCAAGTTTTAGCTTAAAGCATCTAATGGATTGTTCCTTATGAGTGTGATGGCGAGTGGCCAGACCCTTATTCAGAGTTATGAGGAAGAAAGTAAAATCACTCTGTATATTTTATCATTGGATAACTTATTTACCTGGAATTGTTGGATAATGAACTTGAATATGATCTTAAGTTTTTTCCTTTTGACTGTCATGTCCATTCGGGCCATCACAAGCCTGTTGATTTTTTTATTTGCAGTATCTTTGCTTCTCTATTCCTACTGATGAAACCATTCCTAATCCTTATTTCTCCTGAACTTTTCATTTTTTTCGGGGTATCCTAGAATCATCTCTTTTCTCAAAAATAATCTCTGCTAAGAGTTATTGTCTAGTGTCGTAGTCTCTTACATGTGACAAATGCAAAATATCAGACCCTCCCCCAGCTGGCCCTGACGTATCATCTTCTGAATACTCGAGCCCCCTTCCCCATAACACAGGTCTCAGCCAGCTCCATGTTAACCCCCACTGCTACCTCTACTCCCAGGGCCCTTGTGGTTCGCGTGCCTGCTTGTTCCCTGCTTCCTACCATCGAAGAGGAAGAGAAGGAATGCATACTCCAGACAGCAAGCCTCCGTAATGAAGTCTTGGCTCAGGCTTTTCCCTGCAGGTTTTCATTAAACACTGCCATGCTGGACTCAGTGCTAGGCTGAGTGATGCCCAAAGCCCTTACCTTAAAGCTTAGAGAGACACTGTCATGCAGCATTCTTCATCCTAGTCCCTCCCTTCCCCCCAGCTGCACATTCGTCTGAATTTGCTGATCACTGTGTCCTGCCTCAGTTCACTACCCCTTTTAATGTGTGTCTTAGTGGCCGCCTCATACAGCAGAGGTCATGACTTTGTGTCCCTAAATTCACAGGTCCTGGCTTGATGTCTTTAGTAGTTGCCCAGAATGTCACTGTTAGTTGTTAATTCACTCACACAACTTCTTTAATACTTGGAAGAATCAAGTATATTGATTTCCCAGATTCGTAATTTATAATCCTATAAAAGTTTTGTTAAGGCTCTACTTACTACTGAAATCTATACATACTACACATCACATTAAGAGTTTTCAAATGTCATTTCTGCATTAAATCTGTTTTGACCAATATTGATGAAAAGAGCTCACTATCTCTCATATCAGTGTTGGTACCATACAGTGGTCTGACCTGTGTGCACCTGCATGATGCGTTTCTGAAAACCCAATCAGTTATCTAGAAATAGTCATTCATCACAGAGGACATGGTACAGACTTGGAAACAAAATGACTAGAAACAAACAAAAACCCAAAATCTGAAGCATAGTTCAAGACAGCTGACCTAGATCCTTTAAGAAGTCTGGCATATGGAAAAAACATGGGATAGTGGCAGATGGGGTGCTAGAAGTAGAAAGACCCTGGGAGTATTAAGCAGCCAGATATGTAATACAAGGGTCCTGTTTGGAACCTCTTTGAACCATAAAAAGACCCACATAGGAGTTCTACTTTGCAACTGAAATATGTGTATAGAAGATTCTAGGGATTTTGCTAGGTGGGCAAATTAAAGAACTGTCTGTACTTTTTGAAGGTCTGTACCAAAGGATTAGGGATGTGACCATTGGAGAGATTATGTCAACTTGAGGCAATCAGGAACCATGCCTGTATTAGTGTTTGGGAACCGCTCCTAGATTAGGCGATTGAGAACCAGCCAGGATTGAGTGTGAGTGATTTGTGGGCCTGTGAATGAGGGAAGAGCACCCATCCGGATGTGGGCGGCCCAACTGGGAATTCAAACAGTATAAAAGGAAGGAAGAAGAAAGATTATTACAGCTTCTTCCTTTGGGAAAGCTCTTGACTAAGCAATTGTCTACAGACACAGAATTGTTACACACAGCAGGTCTTCATCACAGATTCGTTCCAGTCTTTGCCATTGTTCTTGAAACAACCAAGATGCACAGCAGACTCCCTGGCTGTCCTGCAGTACCAGATGGGAGTTCTACTTCGCAACTGAGCAGCCATTGGACATTCCAGCTCTCGCGCATAGAGGCCGCCATCTTGGGCTATCTCTCTCCTCGGATTTATAAGCCTTCCAAATAGATCCCTTATAATTTCTGTAAATTCTGTCTTTTGAAAGAACTCAAACTAATACAAGAGGTGAAGTGACTTGATACAGGATTTGCTTTAAAATGCCATAGCAGAGGGCAAAAGAATGTTGCAGTGTTGTGACAGAACCATGTTAGTTGTTGACAGGAATATTGGGGTTCACTGATGTTTTCCTGTATTTGAAAAAATTCGCAGATAATTTATTTAAAAAGAATCTACTAATGACATGATCTTTAATATTTACTTAGGTCTACCAAAGGGTGGCTTGCTTAATTTGTAAGGTAAGACAGATACCATGGTCATTTTTCTGATGCAGAGTTGTTGGTGTCCAACTTCTTTTTATCTGAGTCTTTTCAATACATGGCATTGTCACGTAGATTAATACCAGTAGAAGTCATGGATGAAAGCAAACAGGAAGAGAATAAAAATGAAAGGAGGATAGTTGCTCTGAGGTGTCTTGGCTTCCGAAGACCTCAACCACTGGAGGTGTGTGGGTCCTGGCTGTGCAGACGTCACCTCGACCATGTGTGATAGAGCAAGGTATGGAAAGAGGGTAGTTCTTGGTTCCTCCTGGGGTCCTCTGTCACCTCCTTGCTGGCGGCCCCTTGGAAAGGCCACTGTGGGGAGTAGAAGCAGGGGGGCAGGCTTCTAGCTGGAGGGTCACTAAAAGGTCTGATTTTCAGTTAGATTCAGGTCAAGACACAAGTCCTGGGTGGAAACAGGCACAAAAGTGGTAGTTTACTCACAAGATCAAGGGGAGGAACACAGTGCCATTTCCTGCCTGGGATACCTAAATTGGATCGTTGTCCCTCATGCGGAAGTTTCTTGTACGTGAGGAATTTGCTCACCTGTTGGTAATGTGCCCTGAGTGTCAATATATGTTTGTCCCCTCAGACAAGGTCATTCACATGTGGTCTACTCTATGAATCTCATTTTAAATTTGCCTGTACGTTCCAGAGAAGGGAGGTCCTTAGACTAAACTTGTTGTATTTTTTGGTTTGTTGTTTGAGGGACTGAGGATTGAACCCAGAGGGCTCAGTCACTAAGCTGCTACACCCATACTCTCCATTTTTATTATTTTCTATGTTTGAGACAGTTTTTCAATAAGTTGCTTATGCTAACTTGGAACTTAACGATCCTCCTGCCTCGGCCTTCCAAATTGCTATATTATAGGCATATACCACCACCAGCCCTGCCTAATAGTTTCGTGATACCCTAAATTTCAGTCCTCTGTGCTTCGATCCCCCAGACTGTTTTATTTGCTCATTCCTTTGAAGTCTTTGGATCTTTCTGTGTGTGTGTACATTTTACACTTTATCAGTAGGATACAGTTATGACTCAGACATGTCGTTTACTTCCCGTTCGTGTTGAGAAACAATACACTCAGTGTGCCACAATTCAGTGGCTCATGGATATACGTGTATTCTTCGTCATTCTCTGCAGCTAACACATCCATGGCCAGAGGCCACGGTGCTTTATCTTTAATTTAAATTAAATTTAATTTTTTGGAGACAGGGTCTTGCCTCTATAGTCTAGTCTGGTTCTAAACTCATTGTGTAGCCCAGGCTGGCCTTGAGCTCAGGGTAATCCTCCTGCCTCTCAGCCTCTCAGGTGCTGAGATTACAGGCATGCACCACTGTGCTTAAAAGGTGCTTTATCCTTACATGTGGTTTGACCTGGTTCTGTGAGTTCTAATTGTTTTCAAGCTGAGTTCTGTCGGTTAACTCACAGAGTGACTGAGCAAGTGTAGAATTCTAAAGCTGTTGGAAGAAATTGTTTGGTTTTCTTCGGCCTTCATGAAAGGACACTGAGGTTCATAGAGGTTAAAGTGAGCTGAGAGAATTCTGGGCTTCACTTCTGGGTGAAGGCAGCGTACTGCTGACCTACCCCCTGCTCTGAGTTTCTCCCTTCTTACGTTGGAAAATGTAGCTGATGGTTCAAGCATCCCCCCCCCCCCCCAATTGATGAAGAAATACGTGTGAAAGCATGTTGAGAGACCTTAAGGCATATAGCAAGTGGAGGAGTCACCATTACCTTTAGGAAGTCAGTATAAGCAAATATGCCTGACCATGTGCACTGCCTTCTGTTTGGTAGGTGAGAAACCGAGTTTGAGGTTCGATTCAGGAAGCCCTCGATAGAAATCCGCTTCATGCTTTGCCAGCTCCACCTTACTTCCTTTTGCAAGGTGAGGCCTGATTAATCTGCAGTGGAGGAACCTGTCACTGAAGTTTTTATGTTCTAGGATTCCTTCTTGTGGTGGCAGCTTGTCCTTAAGCTGCATTTATCTGAGTCTTGCTGAGCTTGCGGTAATAAGACGGAGAGTGGAAAGATCTGTCCCAGGGGTTCCGTCTCAGACTCATGTAGGGCTGGGCCGGGTTTGTGGTTCTGCACTTGATCAGTCATGTGGGTCCTGCAAAGCTGAGTGCCAGGAGCTGGTGCCCGAGCCCGTGGGAATGTGAGCAGAAGGTGGTATCTGCTCTCTCCTAAGCCTGGCACAGTATTGAGAATATGTGCTGTGCTCTCAGGTCACATAGATGAGCTCCTTTCGGTTGTTTTGCCTAACCATGTGCAAGAGAAGACCAGTGAATCCTGTTTTCTCACCCGAGGTCTCACTTTGTAGAAACAACAGTGGAAGCAGAAGGCTATAACTTAAACCAAAACTAAGAGGGAAACAAAGTCTTAGCAGAAGTTTGCAAATGTAGAATTGGCCCTGTGGAGTGAAATGAGCAGAGCCTTTGTATCTTACAGTGTGATACAGTGGGTCACTGTCTTGACTCTGCTCTTGCAGTCACATGACCCTGACCTTCCTGAGCTTCTACCCAGCCAGAGACAAACAGTCCAGCATTTCCAACTCAGACCCTTGTTCAGAACAAACTCCTTGTCAGCTTCATCAGAAGAAGTTGCTTTATCCTGGAAAAAAAGAAAAAGAAAAAAAAAACCGCCTCAGTCCTTAAACACCATCCTCTGGCCTCCTGTTCTCCCTCCTCCCATGGCCTCCTGCACTGCTGGCTCTTTGTCCTGAGATGCCGGGCCTCTTTCACTCATTGCACGCTAGAGTCAGTTTCATCTACTGAACCTCAAGTGGTACAGCTGTGAACCTGCCGCCCACTTGGATTGGGTCCTAGTGGCCCTGCCCTTCTCTGCATACTCTTTTCTGATCAAGCTGCTACATTTTAGACCCTGTAAAAGCCAAACAAGTGTGTAGGGAATGAGCTGCAATCTTCCACGGCAGATGTAGAACGCAGAGTAAAGCATACAGCAGAGCCAGGCAGAGGAGCAGTGATAGCGTTTGCTATCCCCAGTAACTGCCAGTCTTCTGGGACATGCAGGAGGACCCTGTCCTTGTGACTTGAAAACAACAGCACCAGAACTCCTCAGGCTCCTTAAAGACTTGTCAGGTGACCAAGACTGTCTGCATTGCATTGATACTACGGTCAGATAGAGTAAATAGCATAAATCACAACTGTAGATTTCTAATAAAACGTGCCACTGTCTACTTACCATGCTTTGCAGTTATTTCTTCTGTCCAATTCTAACAGAATAGATATCAAATCGTGATTTTAAAAAATGACAGAAGTGGAAAAACCTTTTTTCATTCCACTGCTATATTTCAGTATCATACTGCAGCTTGTCAGTTTTCTAGACAATAGGGAGGACCCTTGTCTCTGTAAAAGTGTAGTTGGGTACAAACTCTCACTTTCTTAGAATTCATGTAGTTGGAAGGGACGACTTAGAGAAAGAACAAAAGGCAGTGCTTGGTAGGCAAAATCTCTACCTTGAGCACCGTAAATGATGTGTAACTATTTAGGTAAGAAACTGGAATGGGATTTTTACCTGTAGGACAAGTAGTGGCCTTTTTTTTCTGACCATTTAATCACTGACAATTTGAATGATAATCATTAATCTAGTATAAGTTCTCCTGGTGTGCTTTTTGGAAAACTGAGTGTTTTGAGAAGCTGGCACCAGGGGGAGCTACTGAGCGCGAGCTGTTCCCCGCCTCCAGTTCATAGCACCAGTCTTCAGCTGGGAAGCAATCTTGGCGGCCATGCATACTCCAGGCTTTGCCTGCACTCTGGAATGTCGGCATTTGCAACCTGTTCCCAGGTAACTGAAGTATAATTCCAGAAGCACAGACTAGGCCTTTACACCCAAATTTACCTTTTCTGAGTTTAGAAAGGGCATTTCCCTCTTTGAGAAATTTACAAAAGACCTTGTTGAGGAGGTAGAAGGATGTTAGATTTATTTACCCAGCTTCCTGCCTCATTTATTCTACTTAGGAGTCTTAGCTATGAAAAACCTGATAAAAGAAATTATACTTTTTCTCATCACTAATAATTTTTTTGTTAGATCATGTGTGTGTGTGTATATATATATATATATGTATATATAAAATATGACTTCATACTGACATTTTTAATCACGTACTACTCAAAAACTATAAAAGCCGTTAGTAGTCACAGTATCTCATTTTAATATTTCAAGTTATGTTTAAGAAAAATGGTTTGGGGGGTTGGAAATCAACTTGGAATGATTGCACCTTGAAGCTAAGGACTGTACTTTCCCTACCATTTTAATAACATGGTCTCTCCCTCTCTCCCCTTCTCTCTTATTTGTTTTAATGGGAATTTAACAGATTTTACCCAGGTCAAGTATACTATAAGAGAAATTCCATGGATCTGAATTTTGGCCCCCCACTCTGTTCACATAAAGCCTACCCATGTGTTAAAACGCCCAGAAGCCCTGTGTTGATAGGGCAGAGTCCATGGCAGGTGGGTAAGTGCTTCACTGTCTGCTCGTCACTTCTCCAGCTCTCATTGTGTAGAGTCAGGTCAGTATTTTATGGCTTCTGTATTAAAAATATCTCCTTTAATTTCGAGTAAATAGTGGATGTTTAATTCACCGTTTTAGAACTTCATGATTAAATGCATTAGGATGGCTGAGATTTTCTGACCTTGAAGTGTGACTTGGTATGTCAGTGCAGATTTCTATTCATGAGATGCTGAAAAGACTTAGTTCCTGTTACACCATTTTCTAATTACCAAATGTTGGAAGAGTTTGCTAAGAAATATCCTATAACTGAAATTGTACTGTTAATTTTCTTTTTCTTCAAGTTATTTGAAAATACCAGAAGATAGTGAAGGAGCTTTTAGTCATGATGAAAATTCCAGATGGCCCGGGTGGCCTTCTGTGCTTGTAACCCCCTAATTCACGTTTTCTCTTTCTTATTTTGAATAAAGTAGTGGTTTATGAGTATAAACTACAGTAGTCTGCATGGCTGGGATGTTTTAGGATATTGCTAGGTTTATTTCCCAGGATATGTGCTCAAAACTTTGAGTAGAGCCCTAGTTTTGACTGTTTGGGGCTCTGCCTAGCAGGGCTGAGGTCGAGGCAGAAGACCCGTGCTGTTAAACTGACTTCTGCTAGAGCGAGGACCACGGTGCTAGTCATGTTGCTTATGGCACTTCTGATGCCATGGTGTTCAGTCCCAGTGTTGTCTCCTTCAGGGACTATGAGACACTCCCGCCCCGAGCTGTAGGCAGCTTAGGAATTAAATAGGAGGAAGATGACTCACCCTAAAGTAACTTGATTGTGGGCTCATACTAGCAAATGCCAAGAGCTGAGCGTGAATTCTACATTAGCAGCAGCCTTCTGCTACTCACTTTACTACGCTGCAGACTGCTAGGTTTTAGAGCAAGGGAAACTGGGACCAGCTTCAGTTACAGCTGTAGTACTTTTGTGTGGTTTTTACTAAGCATTGCTACATGGCAGGGTTTCTCAAATTGTGTCCCCTGGAACAGTAGGTGTTGCTAATAGGTGCGGAAGAATACTGATAGTTGTCATATCACATGCTTAAATTCATCTGAGAAACAGGCTAGACATGTAAGTATTTAACTAGAGTTTTATTGCAACCTTCTTAGGGTCTTTTGAATGATAGTGAACATGATACCTCTCTAAAATTTCTATTGCTTGCTTTACTCTGGAACCTGTTGTTTATGGCGGCTAAAATTAAATTGAGTTAAGACATTCCTGGTCACTAAGAGAAGTCACTAATTAAAACATGTAGGCAGAATATTGGGTTTTTCTACCCCCTCCCCCAGCATGAACTAGTCTGTTCTTGAGGATTTCTGTATCCTACACAAGCACAGTAGGACCCCGTATCTGAGGGGGTATGTTTCATAACCCCCGTGAGTGCCCACATGCTAAGCCCTGTGTTGTGCAGTGTGCTCGGTTCTTTGCATGGAGTCTGCAGCATTGCCACCCGGAGGTGGAGTCATCTGAGTACGTCTCCGCTGCGCTGCTCTTGCATGGCTACTCGTGCACTTTGAGGCACTGCGGTACATTTGATCTGGTAGTGGCTATCAGGCAGGTGGCATGTACGGGGTGGATACCGCAGAAGAAGGGCTGGCTCATGTTCCAGGCAGGAAGCCCCAAAATCTCATCACACTCCCTAGAACTGTATGCGGTTAAAGCTTGACTTTCTTAGTTTTAAAATTTCTACTTAATATTTTTGAACCACAGTTGGCCTTAGTAGCTATGGACACTGAAGCCACTGAGAAGGAAATATTGGAGATGTTTAAAAGAAAATGCATAACCAGAACAGAACTAAACACGTGGAGCACCCCTGGAAGGCATGACTTGCTAGCTGGGTCATTGATACAAGAGAGTAACTGTCATTCTTTTTCCTATTCTGTTTTCTGGATGGTGTACTGCTTGTGAGTGGGGTATGCTAATAAGGGCTAGATTATAAGGGTGCAGAACTTCTGTCAGATATTTGCAGGTTATGTACACTCTGAAATGAACCAGATCAGAATTCTTTGTGCCCCATTTGGCCCAGGGAGTCCTCTGCCTTCTGTCTGATGGGGCTCTTTGGCTTCCCCCGAAACTCTTCCGCCGTGCTACCTGGTGCTTACCTTCAGCTCCTCAGAAGCTTGGCTTACCCAGGCCAGCAGGTTCCCTGCATGCGTCTTGCGGTTACAGTGTGGCCCGTTCGTTCATCACGTGCTCCCTCAGAAGTCTTTCCCCTTGTCGTTTGGGCCCGCTGGTCTGCAGTCTCTCCCGTCGCTTAGCAGCCAGAGCCATCACCGCCTCCTCTGTGGAGCATCTAACTCCTCAAGGGCGATACTAGTTTTTGTTTTTGGGTTTTTTTATTGTTTTTGTTTTCACTTTGAGACAGGGTTTCACTCTGTAGCCAGCCTGTTCCTGAACTCACTGTGTAGCTCAGGCTGGCTTTGGACTCTGGACAATCCACTTGCCTCAGCCTCCCGAGTGCTGGAATTATAGGTATATGCCACCGTGCCCAGCTTTGTGTGGTTCTGGGAAATTGAACTCAGGGCCTTGTGCTTGCAAGGCAAGCTGTTTAACTGCTGTGCCATTCCTCCAGCCCTGTACTAGTTTTTCTTATGCTGCTTTTAGAAAATTAAAACAATTGCTCTGTTTTATTCATCATTACAAATTCTTTGTTCAGGTGAGTGAGAGGGAAGCAATATTCATGAAAAAAATGAAGTGACTCCTGTGAACAGAGCTCTTTGGGGTTTCCTTTCTGGTTACTAACGTAACATTTGGCGTTCTTTAAAACAGATCTTAACTTGAAAAGTTGAATGACTTTATTTTAACTTTACCTATGTAAGTATCAAAATACTTTAAGAGTCTTTGGATTTTTGTTGTTGCTGTTTTTATTTAAGCAGTGAGCATAAAGTAAGTCTTGAAGTTATAAGTAGTGACGTATTTCTGACATAAAGTGCCATGGTTGGAAGTCTCCTTCAGAAAGAACCATTTCTGAAACTTCATTGATTATCGAAGCTAACAAAGCTAGCCAGAAGTGAGCCACTACCTGTTTGTAGCCAGGCTGGAGGAATACAAACCCACTGGCTGAGTGGGAAGTTTGATAACCCTTATTTAGCTGTGTATATTTGATGAATCTCAGTTTGGTATTAATATTTTCACTTACTCTAAATGACCTTTCTTGTCTTTAGTAAATTAACCTTAGAATTTTGCATTTATAAAATTAAAAACATAAATTTTTGGGTTCCCTGAGTAATCACTTGCTAGATGGGCATAACACTTACCCTTGGTTTGGAAACGTGGTGCGTTCACATCTGGCCTTTGCCGCCTTTATCCCCATCTCTTTTCTTCTGTCTGAAGGTGTGAAGGTTCTCAGTGTGGCGTGGATGGCAAGCTTGCCCTGAACACGTGCAGTAGGTGAATGACCTTTCTGTACCTGGAAGGGTTCAGAATACTTCTTATAGTTGATGTCACAAAACCAAAATGGCATCTTAAAAGGCATTCATACATTTAAATTTTAGTTTTCAAATCCTAGCCAGGCCCAGAGGCACGGGCCTGTAATACCACACTCTGGGAGGCTGAGGCAGAAAGATTGCAAGTTCTATCCCAGCCAGTGCAATGTGGGGACTTATCTGAAAATGAAGATTAAAAATATAGGCTGAAGATGTAGCTCGGTGCCGAGGCCTTGGCTGTGACTTCCAGTGCCGCACAGAGACAGACAGGAGCTGAAAGTCTACTTTGAAGACATTTTCCTACTTACTTACAATTAATACAAGGCAAATGCTTTGTTCTTGTTTACCTTGTAATACTGCTTTAACCTGAAGTCTAATCTCTAGTAACTCTACTTCTTGTGAATAAGCAAAAATTACATTCTTTCTAGTTAAAGGAGGTATTCTGTGAATATTTATATGATGTATATTTTAAAATGTATTTGTAATTTAAAATAAAGCACCAAGGATTGAGCAGTAGTAATACTTGGGCTCTCAGGAGATGGTTCCCATTCCGGAACAGCTTAACTTTTGAAGAGAAAAATGAGTGAAGAACAGTTATGCTGGTGACAAATGACTGTCAGCAGTTTAGCAAGTCCATGTTTGTCAGGCTCAAATTTAAAGCCATTTGTGAAGGGCTGTAGGAATGGCACATCGGCAAGGCCCTGAGTTCGATTCCCCAGTACCGCATAAAGCTGGCATGTGATCTCAACCCTCGAGAGGCTGAGGCAGGCAGATTGTTGAGTCCAAAGCCAGCCTGGGCTACACCGGTGAGTTCAGGACCAGGCTGGCTGACACAGAGTGAGACCCTGTCTCAAAATAAATAAATAAATAAAGCGGTCTTTGAGTATAGTTATCCTCGTCAGTAGAAGCCCTGATGAGCAGCTTTCATGCAGCCAGATTTGCTTCCTCTTGTTTGAATCTGTCACTGGATACTCATTGCCATAATATTTATTTTAAGTTTATCTTCAGTTAAATCTGAATATCCTGAGTATGCTAAAATGCTCGAGTGACTCATTGTGATTTCTTATAATGTGAACTATATTCACATTGCTACTTTGACAGAAATCCTGCGACAAAATGACTTATAAACTCACCAGGACTTTCACTTTCAATAAGTAAGGTATTTTGTTTGGCTATTCAGATTGCTCTTTCGTAATTAAAATGAAAATAAATGCCTTATTCCAGTGGACTCACATGTCTTTTCTTTAGCATTAGCTCATTTGGAGCTTTTTAGTAGAAAAATAATGGTTTAGGCAGTCAAAACATTTGGGCAGGCTTAGTTCAGAAATCCCAACTTCTTGCTCAGAAACACTTGATGTAAATAACTTAACTTGAAATTTTTTGTGGTGAATAGAATGTTCTGTAGATAATGTGCTTATTAAAACAGTTTAGAGAGCTGGATATAGTGGTACATACATACCTGTAAAATCAGCATTATGGGAATCTGAGGTAAGAGATCATAAGTTCAGGCCCATTTCCAGCAACTTAGTGAGAACCTACCTCAAAAAAATTTTTCTTGATGGAAGAGGGGTGGATGGGATGAGGATATAGCTTAGTGTGAAATCCTTAGGTTCATTCTTCTGTAATGTCAAAACCAAACAAAAGCAGCTTAGGGAATGGAATCACCAATAGGTACAGATTTGAGGGCTGGATCTGCTCATGCTTATGCTTGTAGAAGTTTCTCAAGAGCAAAGACTGCTTTTGTCACCATTTTTACCTCATTCCTAGCAAAGCAATTGCAGGTAATAGGCAGTGGACTTTCAGCGGATGCTGGTGAGAATTGGACTGGAGCCCTGAGAGGACAGGGGAGGGTACAGGATTTGGCACATCTGTGGAGATGAGAACTTCCAGAAAGGGTTTGGGGCATGGGGGAGCGTCAGCTTACCACCTGGGAATGAAGGATGCCTAACTAGGAAATGGTGGCAGAGTGACCTAGAAGAGGTAGTAAGATGAGCATCTCACATTAAAGTAATTCATGCATAATTTGTATGATCATATGTAGTGGATGTAAGATTATACAAATTGTAAGTAATTCACACAGATTAGAGCTCCAGTGGCAGTAATACAACATAGAATGCTACTTGTCACTAATTAATACAGTCCTGTGCTTAGACCAGAACTTATCTCCGGAATTAAACAGTTCTGTCCATTCTTTGGTTCTTTTCACCTGTAGACAACAGCTGTTAGTACCAAGAATTTAAAATTGCCGTCAGCAAATCTCCCGCAAGTTCCCGTGGGCAGTTAGTGTGGCATGTCATTTGAAATCTGTCCTGAATTCAGTCGCTTAGAGTATTTTTCCTTATGGTAAATCTGCTTTCCTTCATCTGTTTATCTTGTAACCAGCTCCTAAGCCTTCGCTGAAAGCCGAGCACTCTTGTGACCACTGGGCTGTGAGAACGAGAGGCTACATCCGCCAGGAGCTCAGTGTGTCATGGAAGAGAGAGATGGTGGTAGATTTCCCAGATGTAGTTTGGTAACTTTGTACTTGAGATGTGCACATGGTCCCATGGACACCACCCTTCATGGGAGCACCCATCCTGTAGCCTCCCTGGCTGGACATGGTGGCACACACCTGTAAACCTAGGTACTTGGGAGGCTGAAAAACATAGGATCTCAAATTCAAGGCCAATCTGCAAAACTCAAAGAGACTTTACCTCAGAGAAACACTGAAGAGACTGGGGCGGTAGTTCAGTGGCAGAACACTTGCCTAGCATGTTTGAAAGCTCTGCTTCCTAGGCTCAGTCCCCAGCACCCAGCTAGAGGATTAACCTTGGTAATCTGGAAAGGACAGGCAGCCAGGGAGAGAAGGGTCGGGGAGGAGAGTTTAAAGCAGAGGTAGGACCCACGTAAGCAGGGAGTAGGAAGGTTCTGGGAGGAGCCTGCAAGTGGCCCCGTCCATCCAGCCGTGATGTGCACAGTGTCAGGAGATAGGGCCACCAAGGTAGGCAAGGCCTGTGTGCATCTGACTAGAGGCCAAATTTTCTAGTCCCTAAGTAACTGGACCTTCATCCAGAGGCTTAGACCATAGGAGCTTGAGCATATATAAGCACGTGCCTTTGCCACCCTTGCCCATCCTGAGCACCAGTGGAAGAAAGGGGCAGGTCTGACCAGAGCGAGTTGAGCTACTCACCTCACTGGCGTGTGAAAGGCCCTTGTTGCAGAGATGGAGGTAGGGTTACATGGCCCTCAGTAACATTGGGCCTGCACCTCCAAAAGCTACTTCTGCTGGTCAGCCTGGAAGACGATCAGGAGTTACACATGGTCCTGGGTGGAAACAGCAGCAGCACCAAGTGTGAATCCTTTGCCTTGGGTCGTGATGGAGAGAGGCCATGGCCACTGATGCCATTACTCTTCTTGCAAGGCCCAGATTCGGTGCAGATAGTCAGACTCTTCTCAGAAGTCAGAAGGAGCTAATGTGCTCCCTCTGAGAGCACATTAGCAGCAGCCACAGAGATGGGGTTGAGACCAGAACCTACCAGTCCTCTCCAAGCACATGGCTGTGTTTGTCCCTTCACTGAAGCCTAAATTCTAATTGTAGCTTCACCAGTCACCTTCATTTCTTCTAATGTACCAGCTGCTGTGCCACAAGTAGACGGTAGGTGTGCTGAGGTATTGATCCCCTCAGCACCCGGGGTGATGGGCTGGGGCCTGGAGCAGCTGATGTTCCTAGGCTGGTTACCTCCCACTTTCCACTGCAGCCGGCTGCACCCAGCTGCCTCAGGAGGCTGAATACATGTCATTTGTTTTGTGTGCCTCCATTTGAAAGGGCTGGGAGCCACAGCTGGCAGCGTGAGGCAGCGTGCTAGCAAACGAGAAAAAAGATTTCTTATAAACTAGTTCTGACTTTCAGGGGAGTGTTGTAAAAACAAGTAACCAGAAAGTGAAAATTTCCCCCAAATCCCCATAGAACACTGCTGGACACACTGGAAGCTTGGACTGCAGTCTGCTTGTAGTTGAGACCTTGAGGGGTTTGAAGCATAGGGAAGAATTTTAGGAAGGTCATTTGGGCTGTGGGAGGCAGAAAAGAATGAGAGTGCATGTAAAGAAGAAGGGTTCCGAAAGCCGTTGGAAGCCTGAGCCAGAGTTGTGGCAGGGAGCTGGTTCCACTAACCAGCAGCCCCGGGTTCTGACCTGGGAGAGGAGTGCCAGGCAGGGCCCGTGTGACCGCGTTGAGAGGCTAGGGCTGAAACCTCAGCGGCAGGCAGCCTGTCCCCGCCTGCAGCCGCGCCCTCGCTTCCCTCCCACGTGCAGGGTCTTCTGCCCGTCGTTTCCTCGCAGTAGCTACTAACCATTTTTTTGCTTTTCTCATTTAACCTAGTGCCACAAGGTGTTACCCTAAATTTTTTAGGTGCCCATCCACATCTTCCGGAGCCCAGTTTGGCCATTTTTCATATTTTCCTGGTGAGCCTCCTTCATCTGTTTCCTCTTTCCTTCCTGCACTGTGCTAGGAGGCTTTGTCATTCAACCTGTAGGTATTAATGGCAGAAGAACCTTGAAAGAGGCACTGGGACCTGCTGGAGACAAAGAGCTCTGGGGAGAGCATGGTGCGAGTGCCAGAGACTGGGCCAGCACCTGCCTCTTATGCCCAGTACGACTTAAATGTCATTGTCCTAGTGGAGGCATCACTGTGCCTTCCTTAAGCTTGTCAATTTTTTTTTACCGTGAGTGTTTTAATTTTAAATGATTTTTATAATAAAAGCAATAATTGTCCACTGTAGAAAAATTATGAGCTATACATTAAGCAGAAGGGAGAAAAGTCTGATGCAAACAGCAGAGACAGTTGGACAGTAAATTTGGTGCACAGAGTGGTGTGAACGTGCCGGTGGTACCATGTGCTCCCGTCTCTCCAAAGCAGGGCCGCCGTGGACAGGCCGTCCTGAGCATGTTCTGTCTCTTTAGGAGCTGGTAAATTTAGCTCTGCCCCTGAGCCCATGTCATGTTGCTTATGATCCCTGAGCCAGTTTGACCACCGTATCTCTGAAATGCCCCTCACTGCCCACTGCACACTCTGTAGTGACAGGGAGGCCCAGTATCCTGTGTGATGTACCACACACATAGACACACACCCCTTATTGTAGTACTTTGATCTTCGAAACACCATGGCCACCTTAAATGCGTACAGTTGTCTGTTGATCATACATCCCCAGGAGCTGCGGGCCATGGGGAGAAAGGAAGCTAACAGCACGCTGGCCTTCCCAGGGGCCACTTCTCTTCTCGTTGCATTGCCTGGGCTCCTCGTCTGGCAGCCGTGAAGTGCACAAGATTTCTCATGCCCTTCCCCTTCTTGGCTGCTTGAGGATGCCTGGCCACCCCGGGAAGGGCGCTCAGCAGGCTGGAGCGGGTGGAGGCAGGAGTGCCAGGCTTGCCTGCCCGCGCTCAAGCGGCTCTGCTCCTACCCCACCCCACCCCTACTGCTGCATCCTGTGCCACCCCCCTCACCCAGCCTGCTTTTCCCAGTTGCCTCAGTCCCTGAAATTACATAATATTCCTGTTGGGGTCAGTTCCTGTTTTGCTGGTAAGAGGAATTGTGACTCTTTCAGGGAAAAACCCTGTTCTAACATTAGTAGTGGCTGCTGGTAGCCAGTGCATGATCTCATAAGGGAAGCGCCCTAGGAGCCTCTGTGTTCCTGTCTGAGTCACCGTACTGATGGGATCCCTTTCTGCTGGGCTGACTTTGGTTCGCTTTCATTCTGCAGGAGCCCATGTCTTTCTGTCATGGCAATAGGCCTGCCAGGCTTCAGTGAGGCCTGTTACGTAGTCAGTGACCACTTTCACTGGGTCACTTGCTGCACTTCTGGAAAAACTGTTCTAATGCTGTTTTGGCAGGTCTCCACCCACATGCAATTTTTTATTGTGGAAAACTTAAAATATGCACAGAAGTAGAAAGAATAATGAGCCTCTCTCTGCACCCAGTCCCCGGGTTAGTAGTTACCAGTCTGTGGCTGCGCTTCCAGCTGCCTCCTGCTCACCCCCTCTCTGCTGAAGTGATTCCTGTGCATCAGGTCTTTTTAACCGTATCTGTTTTATATCTCTAAAAGGCAAGGACTCTGAAACACACTTACTGTCACAGTACCTAAAAAGTCAATCCCTCATTATCATCAAATATACTTGGTACTTGAGTCTGCCTAATTGCTTAGAATTTTTTAGTTTATGTATGTGTTACATCAGGACCCTACCAAGGTCTGCATAATGTAGTGAACTGATCATGTCTTTTAGGCCTTTTTAGCCTTTAGGTTCACATTTTCTTCTTTATTTTCTTTGGAGTTTATTGTTGACAACTCTCATATTCTAGATTTCGTAGATTTCATCTTCATTTTGTCCTTAAATACATTAATTTCTTGAAAGAAACTTTACATTTAAATTCCTCTGTGACGTGTGTTACCATCCTTGCTGGGTCCACTGTCACCATTAATTTCCTTCATGTGGCTCCTTACCGGTGAATGGTTCCGCCATCGTGTAACGTGAAAGACAGTAGTTAATGTTGTGTTGTATTCCAAAGTACTAGTGTCAGATAGAAAGTATTAATGTAAAATGCCAAATATCAGTGTTTCTTCTGTGGCACAACTTATATATTCAAATGAAGTGTTATTTTTTTTAAAGTTCATGTTAAATATAGCAGATTTATGGGGAAAATTGGGTACAAGTCAAATTGTGAAAACCTTTGCAGTTTTGTCACTAGAAAATACACATTGCGTCACTCAGACTCAGAATTGTTACCTTGTGAGAGGAATCACCCAACCAGAGGACTGCTGGATGGTCTTAAAAATGACCAGAGACCGAGAGGACTCACTGACTTATGTTGTGGTTGTGGAGCTACTTGGGATAGGTGTGCGGCACCGAAGTTAGGGAGATGTAGATGTGCATCCTACAGCTAGCTTACAGCACACTGGGAAAGGGCCCTGGGTGAAAGTGCTGTTGCAGTTGTACTCCAGGACTGGCTGCAGAAAGGGGGCTTACGGGAGGTACTGCCACCTTGCTCGCTGGATGGTGGGGAGGGGCACGTGATGAAGACGCAGGTCTGCAGGCAGCTCTTCAGAACTGCCCAGATCTGTGGAGGGACCGGGTTTTTGTGCCCCTACAGTAGTAAGTCACTTGGCCTAGGCCTATAGAGACTCAGGAAAGGAAGCTGATCTCAAGTTAGGTGGCTACTCCCAGAGAGACCTCCAGCTGAGAGGGGTCAGCCCTGGGGGTCAAACCACCAGTGTTCATTCTTAAGTGTCTTAAAATAGCCTAGCAGAGGCTTGGCTTTCCTACAGCCAAGGCAGGAGATTGATTGTTCTCGCTTTGTAAGGAGTACTGGTTTCTGCCCCCATCCCACGTGCCTAGAAAAAGTCACATGGGCACTGGATAGCACACCCTCCCACCCCACCTTTTACTGACACTATTCCTGTTAGCCAAGAAGCTGTGTGGTGTTATAGACACAAATATTGAAAAACAGCCAAGTGAAAAGAGAGTCAAGTATAAAGTCAAGGCCTCTTCACTTTTTTATTGGCTTTACAAGAAGTTCACAGAGTTAAGCCTTGGCATTCAGTTATTAGTTTTAATTATTCCAAAAAATTCTCCCAAAATTTAAGGCTCTTCCTATGGTGGTGTATGATAAATTGTAGCTAACTTAATCCACACTGTCTCAGAAGACTACCGTACACTTACAGAAAATAAGAAATAGAAACTGATGCAATGGTAGATTTCTGTGGTTATCAAAAATTCAGCCCCTTGAATTACTCTTAATGACTCTTTAAATATATTGACAAGGAAGCAAAAATTAAGGATAAAGTCTACATATTACAAGAAATTCTGAATCAATGAAAATAGGAAGAAATGGTTAGGTTTATGAATCAAAGGTGCCATCCACATCTTGGGCACCTTCTGTTATATGCCTTGTCTTGTTCCTACCTTGTCCTAGTTCTGCCATGCTGTCCATAAAATCCTTTGATCTGTGGTAGTGATATACCCAGCCTAGATCCTTTCGAGAGCCGATTCTGAAATAACCTTTAATTTGATTATCATGCCAACAAACGTAAACACTTATCTACTATGTAAAGAGGAAAGAATTATTCTCAGTATGTCATTTGTGTTGCTGTAGAGTGAATTTGAATCTCTCCTGGGTAGGAAGCGTCGCGCACACACATGTAGATCATACACATACACAGGGCACTTACAGACCAGTCTTTCGGTGCTACTTAGTTTATTATTGTGAAAAAGTATTTGTCTTTAAAGTTTTCTTTCTTATTTGAGTTTGAGGTTTAAAAAACCTTTGTTCTAGAGGAAAAAACAGCTTCACCCCCACCTTATTGTTTAAACTGTCCCAATGGGATTGCTATTGTAAGAACTAATTGTAATTAGTACAACAAATGTTTGTATATAAGTGCTCTCTATAAACTGCTTGAAGCAAACTGAAAATGTTTCTCTTAAGTGATTTAAATAAACATTTCTCAAGCCAGGCATGGTGGCACATGCCTATAATCCCAGCACTCTAGAGGCTGAGGCAGGAGGATTGCCAGTAAGTCCAGAACTATCTGGAGCTACGTAGTAAGTTCATAGTACAAAGTAAGACCCTGTCTCACTAATAAATAAACAAACAAACATTTCTCTCTGCCTTAGTGAATCTTTGAATCTTCATGATTTAAATTGTAATTAAACCATTTGGGTAAACTTTATGCCAGAACTTTATTGGATGGAGTCTAAGAATCTTGTGTTTTAAAGTAAAATATGAAAATTGGAAGGATTCTGACTTGATAACTTGCTTCCATAGAAAAATTCAAGAAACAATTTAAACAGCACTAAATTAGTAGGATTTCGTTAATAGTTTTAAGTGTACTTTATGTATTACTTAGTTTTTAACTAAGTTGTATTTTTATGTAATTCCATAAGATTACTAGCTTATAACTAATAACAACTGAAACTTCATGTTTAAAATTCATTTTTTAGCCTAGAATTTTGTGGAGCTTTTCCAAATAATTCTTTTTCCTCCAAAAGTTTCAAGTCCTGAGTTTTCTCTGTAGAAGGAAATGGTGCTGGTGGTCCTGCTCCTATTGTCAGAGGCTGACCGGCCTCATGGAAGTTCACTTAGAGGCCTCGCTCCTCAGATCAGTGGCCGTTATGCTGGGCTGCAGTGGTCTGGGCTGCCTCTCTTTGGCATCTGCTGTTCTGACAGACAGGTTCATCTTTTCTGCATCCACTCAGTAGCAGCAGAGGTGACATTCAGCCTGTAGTATTCTAGTTCTGACATTTGTCCAAGACACTGTTTATAATACCCTTCTAATTCTAAATAATCAGGTGGAGAATTTTGTGAGCCTAAATTCCAAATAGCTTTTTAGCAGATGTTTGAATTTATGTCTTGATTTCAGTGTATTAGATTTTGTGGCATTACTGTATCGACACACAGAAAAGCTGATGTGGATCAGAAAATTTAACGTCTGTACCTTTTTCCCCCCATTTTATTGATATACATAAGTGCAAAATATAAAGTTTACATTGATCTTGAGTATGCACATACATATCATGGTATCTGTACCTTTTCTAAAGGAAGGTAGCTTTTACAAGAAATTGAATAAAGTTGGTTTTCTTTTATTTCTATGTTTTATTGAAACTTGGGATAATGTAGCAGCTTTAAAAACATCTATTGAATTCTTACTCCAAAGTTATTAAAATTTTAGATTAGAAATTGTGTGTCTACTTTTTGACTATATATGGGATTTTTTGTTTTGTTCTTGCTATATTAGAGATTTAATTTAGAAACATACTAAGCTGTATACTAAGCCTTTCCTCATTTATTTTACTCATTCATTCAGAGACAGGTTAGGGTTGCAGCCTGTGTGCCACTCTGCTCAGCTTTTCGATCTGTAAACAACCTACGTGTCTTTGTAAAGTTGGACAGTAGCACTGTTACTGAGTGAAGTCAGTCACTTGACTTTAGATTAGCACCTTACCTGTCTCACACCCCATTCTCTCTCGTCACACATGTCACAGTCGAGGCAGCAGCATGGCCTTCTGGTCAGTGTCCTTTTTACTGGATATCAGTTACTTATAAGTAGATGGATCACAAGCTTGAAACATTGTCATCATTGCTCACTGTTGTAGATTCTCTTTGGTGATCCTTGTGTGGTTCTAGAACCCTTTCTTTAGATGAGTGAGTCAGAGTAGCGTCTGTGAATGGAAGCGAAAGTGAGCCAAATCAGAGCCTATTTTCTAGTCGCTTATGTTTTAGATTTCCAGCTTGAGGCTTCTCCTGACTCAGTATCTCTTCACAGAACTGTAGTCTTAGTTCAGTTTCTCATTATTTCTTCATTTTGCTAAGAAATGGCACCTTAATCATGTTTTTTCCTATCTAGTTCCCTCCTTCCTGTTCCTTTTTTGGGCTTAATGCAGATGTTTTTCCTTGTCATCCAGTAGCGCTGTTTCATGACGGATGATTAAAGGAGTGACACATACTCCCTGTTCACAATCTGGTCAGGAAGTCCAGGACACACGCAGTCAACTGCCAGGAGGGCTGCAGTCCTGGGCCAGAGGTCTGGGGCACGTGTGATGTGGCGCTGGATTCTGCCTGCAGAGATCAAGGAAGTGGCATTCATGGGTTGTCACCAGGACATCAGGCAGGATAAGAAGCTTTCCAAGGAGAAAAGAAGGCCATATCTGCCGAGACACAGACTCTGAGAAAGCAAGCCCTGCCGGGGAGCAGCACACATGCCAATGTGGCGTGCCAGAGAGGGCGGGGACCCCAGAGACTTCTCCTTCTGGGTTATTTTGAAATGCATCCATCTCAAAAGTCAGTATTTTATTAAATATATTGCCACACTACAGCATTTCTTTCTAAAATTGAGGGACTCTTTAAATAACTCCATTGCCATTGTTATACTGTGTAAAAATTGGTAATAATTGCTGACTACCCTCAGTAAACATTCAGTTTCCTTTTTCATAAGTGTTGAAAGTTTTGGGGTTTTTTTTTATATATATACTGCCTTTGTTTGAATTAGGATTGAGATATGGGTCCCACATAGTGACTGGTTTTGTGTGTGTGTGTGTGTGTGTGTGTGTGTGTGTGTGTGTGTGTGTGTGTACTTTTTTTTGAGACAGAGTCTCACTCTGTAGTCCAGGCTATTCCTGAACTCACTGAGTAACCCATATTGGCCTTGAACTCATGGCAGTCCTTCTGCCTCAGCCTCCTATGTGCTGAGATTACAGGTGTGTACCACCACACCCAGTTTATGTGGCACTAAAGAATTGAACCCAGGCCTTGTATTTGCTGAGCAAGTACTCTAACTGCTGTGCTATTTCTCCAGCCTAAATTTTTTTTATGTTTCTTTTAGTCTGTAAGTTCCCCTTCATCTCTTTCTATTCTTTCACTTTTAGAATTAAGTTTAGAATAGAAATTTCCTACATGTCTGCTATTAGATTACTGTGAGGTGTAACTTCTATAGAAAGAATAAATATTTTCTTTATTTCACAGTTTTTAAAATGACAGGGAAGTTCCCTAATGTTCCCCAAGTGTGATTTATGAGTTTTCTCTTTTGGACGATTCATGGCTTGAAGTACACTTGACTTGTTTCAGTGTGTTGCAGTTATTGTCTTTATTGATGGTCAGTTTTCCATCCTTGGTCAGGAGAGCCTCTTTAGAGTTTCTGAGTACTTTCGTTTGCTGTAAACACATTTTCCTGTGTATATGTAAGGTGTACAAAGTGATGTTACAAGGGGTGTGTGTGTGCATGTGTAGAGTCACTGTGATAGTAAAACAAGTTAACATGCCTATCATCTTCCATGGTTACACATTTTTCCCCCATTGGTAACAGCAGATGAAATCTCTTTTAGGAGAAATCTGAATGATATGCTATTGTTAACAGTAGTTCTTTTGTTGTGCCTTAGCTTTTTGTTTCTGTGATTGATGTGCATATGATGGGAAATAAGCAAAGGAGTGATGTGTTCTTGTCATGTTTTTATTTTGACAGTCTGTCAGAGAGCTAGGGGAACAGTTCCTTTTGTCTCTGAATGTATCCTGTTGGGTGTGTACAGTTCTGAGGTTGATTGGAGCTTCTGTGTGGCTCTTCACTCGAGGGGTTGTAGAATCTAGCTTGTTTCATTTGATTTTTAGGAATTTTTTAACCTTTGATTTTATTGTAGGCCTGATGACTCCTGGCCCTGCTCTCCAGTTGTAGTCTCCTGATGATATTAGTATTTACTGTTCTGTAGTTTGGATTTGGCACTGACTCCAAGGGGAATCTGACTGGCTCACTTATCTGCACAGTGGCTGCTGTTTGCATATGGTGCTAAAAATAAAACCTGGTTAGGTGGCAAGCAGTCTTAAGAGTTGGTTTTTCTGACCAAGCCTCAGAACAGAAACCCACATTTCAGTAATGGAGTACGAGGGAAGCATTGGCCTTTGCTCCCAGAGACGGTTGTTCATCACGAGTTAATTACCCTGGCCTCCCCTGTTGTGTGTCACCCTGTGGTCCTACCTTCCAGACAGACCAAGGTAAATCTAAGTTCAGCTACAAGATTTAATCAGGAAGATACCTCAGTTTGTCCAGATTTCCTGCTTAGTTTAGATATTTCTCCAGGAGCTATTATCTGTCCCTTCTCCCTCCACTGAGAAAAAGTCAAAATTTCTAAAGAGCATAACCCTTGTGGCAGGGGAGTGAACAAGTTCTGGCAGGACAAAGCAGATCATCAGTGACATCTCTCTGAATTTGGGGGAGTGTCCAGTGACCTTGCTTGTTCCTTTGCAACATGGGATTAGTAATGTCTTGTGTCCCAGAAAAGACATTGTATAGACGGAGACTAGCGTGCCTGCAGAAGGCGTTCCCTCTGCAGCCAGTGCATCATAGGCGCCCCGCTGGAGGGTCCCCTGGCAGATCTGCCGTGCTACGTGCCCAGGAGCTGGTAGCACAGGGTAGTAAGGGGCAGGGCTCAGAACAAGGAATATGGTGGACCATTCCTACGAGAAAGGAAGTTATAAAACCCCTGTCACTGTTGGTGCAGTTTTAACAAACAGAGCTGTAAAGTCTGTGTCCCTAAAAAAACAGACAATTTTATTTGGTCCAAAACATATAAAGATAACATGAAAAACTTTCTCTTTACCTCATTGTACACCCCTCCGTAACTCTCTCCTTGCATCTCAGGCCATTCATAGCCCAGCCTCCCCCCACGCCACCCCAGGCCACCCCCAGCTGGTTTAGTTTATTGCCAGGCAGGGTGCTGTCTGCTCTGGAAAGTGGCAGGAAGAGCTGATAAGGGCTGAGGACAGAAATCTCAGGTCTTATCTCTCCCTCACACATGGGCTGAGAGTGCGTCCTTTTCCTGTCCCAGGACAAGAGATACAAACTGGCCATCTCCTGGCAGCAAGGACTTCAAATAGGGCCAGGGCTTGCCTCACTTTCTAGAGGAGCCAGAGAAGAGAAAGTGGGTCAGTGCTGTTGGGAAAGTTATATAGAAGCGTGGAGATGTTCTAGATTGGCACCTGGAGCTTGGTGAGAAGCTCTTGTTCTAAGAGAGAGGGCAGGCAGTGAGGCAGAGGGAAGCCGGGCAGCTGGCGCCCTCCAGCTTTGGGTAGAATTTTGCCAGGACAGAGGTTTGGCCTGGAAGGATTAGATTTGACTTTTAGTTTGTTGACAGATCAAGCAACTGGATTTAAGAGCATTTGTGATAATAAGTTGACACTGAGTTGACCTCATGTGGGAGCAGAAGAGTGAAATACTGACTCATTTTCCCTCTGTCTTTCCCTTCTGCCGGGATAGTGGAAATGACCTTCTTTCCCACATTTTCCTTCTGCGACACCATGAAATCAGGGTGAAGAGGAAGCTTCCCTTCGTTTAGAGTGTGGTGAATATTGAAGCCCAGTTTTATTCTTGAAAGCTTGTTAGTACCTTGTTGTGAGAGCTATATGATTATCCAGGCTATAATGAATGTTAGATTTGTCAGAGGCCTTAAAAAGTCAACTGTTGTTTTCCTGTGTTCCAGAATATATAAGAGCCTCAGGGTTTTTCTGAGAGGAGTGGAGGTAAGGGAGAGCTGGTCAGGACGCCAGTTTGTGTTGCACCAGCCTCTGCTCAGGCCCTGGTCCCCAGGTGTGCCAGACATGCGGGCCTTCTGTGTGAGTCTTCACCTGCCGAAAGGCAGTGGTGCTGAAACTGTACTTGGGAAGTGACTGAGTAGCTGTGCGAAGGCCCAGAGAGCCAGAGACTTGTCCAGGCTCGCACTCTGTCACCTGCGCATTGGCTCTTGTGACAATGAATACCATTTGTCTGGTGTGGACTTCAGCACCTGTTTTCTTTCTTTAGGGAGCTGATACTTTATAGCCGTGCCCTTCAAAGTATGGTCCATGGGTAAGCTCAGAACAGCATAAGGGCAGAGATTTAAGAGTATGCATTTATAGGAACTGTTCATGTTAGTTTGATACCAACTTTTATTACTGGAACTTGTGTCTTATGTCTTTGTGCATTTTCATTTTTTCATTGTTAATATATACTTTTTGCTTTTACAGAAGTCTTGGCCCACAATTGATTGGAGATACATAGAGAGAGTTATAGCTATAGATATATGCAGAAAATAAATGAAAAGCCTATTCCTCTACCTGTGCAAATTTGAAAAATACTGTGATTAGGGTATTGAATTACTAGTAAGGTTACATCGTTTAAGAACTGCAAAAGTGCTTAGTTATACACCGAGGCAGGTCTTGGCTTTATAGTATTTGGTCTCTCAGCAGGTAGGGTGATAATATTTTCATCTTCAATTAAACTTCTAATATATTTCTTGCTTATAAAATATAAAAATTAGAGCTTGCATAAAACCAAGAAGAGAAACAGTCATTACAGGATTATACATTTAATAGTTATACCAGTTTATTTTTATGAACTTCTTGGAATTACAATGCCAATTTAGTGAATTGTGTCTTTGTTGAAAAGAAACGTGTGTAATTGGCTTTGTTTAATTTCTTTTTATTCTAAAAGTGAACTGTCTTGATATATTTTTATTGCAATAAGAATACTTCATGAGACAGTATATTATTAATTAATATTTTATACTCTGCTTTTGAAACATGACTCATTAACTTAAGAATTTTAATTTGCTCTTACTAACTGCAGAGAATAGTTTTTTGTACCAAATTATTCCTAAAATATCTTGCACTATTTTTGTTTTATTAATAAAAATACTGGTTTATTTATAAAATTTTTATTTATAGAAATATTATTGCTTTCTGGTGAGTAAAAAGGGTCTGCAAATATTAGCTTTAGAATGCAAGAATTGAGAAGAGGGGACATGGTTTTTGTTTATTTGTTTGTTTTTGAGACAGGGTCTCACTCTGTAGCCCAGGCTGGTCCTGAACTCACTGTGGAGCCTACACTAGCCGTGGACTTACAGCAGTCCTGTTTGGTTGTTTTGTTAGCCATGTTAGCCAAAGTTAATTTACCTTTCTCTTAAAAATAATCATGAATATTCCAGAAAAAAAAATAGATGTATGCACTAAAATCTTTTCTAAAGTTATTTTAAACGGCTGTGCATTCTGTGCTGAAGGGTTCTGTTTTTAGGATTTGTCAACGCATGTGCAGAGGAGAAAGACCACCCCAGGCCTCTGCTCCGGTTCTTGAGATCCAAGCTGTGTGTGAAAGCTGTGTGTCCTGCCTCTGGAGAGGAGGGGAGAGAACCAGGTGACCTAGAATTATAAAATACAGTCAATTTGGATTATTTTTAGGCTTCATTGAGAAGCTGGTGCCTGTGTCACATTGATCATTCTGGCTCTGGAGGAGTCTCGTTTATCTTCCGAAGGCCAGTGTGTGGCGAAGCATGTCCTGCGCACAGCTGCAGCCTGCCAGTCCTGGGACCTTTCCAGGAGGCAGGAAGCCCGCTGCTCTTTCCTTTGCCCTCGTTCCCCAGTGGCCGTGTGGCTCTTGTTGGTGTTGTGATGTCAGTTACTTGAGAAATTGTTGCCATGGAGAACTATCCCTTAAAACATGTTTGTGTTGGCTTTTCTTAATGAGTGGTAATTAGAACATCTGACTAGGCAAATGGAAAATAAGAAAAGAAATAAAATGAGCAGTTTGTTAACATTGGCATTCATCTCAGGAATTTGGCATGGTTTGTGTTTCTCTGCCAAAAGCCAGTGAAAAGCACAATACTCCATACTTCTTAATTCCCCATTATCCCGCCTCCACCTCGAGATGTAATTTGATGAAGCAAAGTTCTAATGTATCAGAAGGGTGTCTCTGCCTACACACAAAGCCATCGAGAGCTGTCACCGATATCAGGGCACTTCAGAGCCTTGAGTTTTTCTTGGCTGCCATGTTTGGCTGCTCAAGACTGGCATTAGCTGTGTCTCTCCTATTCTGTGATATAATTCCACCAAGTATTCTGGCATTGTCAAGAAACTAAAATTAAGGACTTCAAAGCCTAAAGCCCTCCACATTCTGTCTGTAGACAGTAGACCCTCCTCACCATTGGGGATATGTTCCAAGACTCCTAAAACCTTGGGTAGTACCAGACTTTTTCCATAGTAACTAAGCACCTACCATGCACATGTACTGTGGCCATACTTTTGCAGTTTGAAGTCCAGTAGCAAAACTAGCAAGAATTCCTTTTTCCTTCTTACACTTGTATTGATAGGCAATTTATTTTTCCTACAGAGCATACCAGCTCTAGCATATGTTTTCCTTCCTTACTGAGTCAAGAAATTTCATCTTTTCACTTAAAGGAAAATACTTTATAGTAATTTTTGACATGTCTGACTTGCCTGTGTCACCATTTTTCATGCTTTGAGGCTATTACTAAGAAAAATAAGGGTTTCTTGAACACAGGCATCATGACCCTGCAGTAGTCCATCTAAACCAAGACCACCACTTAAATAACTAACATACAAGCAACACACATCATGGATAGGCTGGGAAGAATGATGAGCTTTGTGCCAGGTCGGGTGGAGCACAAGATTTCATTATGCTACACAGAGTTGCAGGTAGCTTAAAACTTGTGAATTATTTCTGAAATTATTTAATATTTCCAGACTTTAGTTGACCAGGAATAATTGAAACCACATCTTAAACCACATCTTAATTTTCTGCTGTGACAGAATGCCTGAGACGGAATTGCTTACAAAGGACAAAGATTTTATAGTTCTGCAGGCTGGAAAATTCAGTGTGCCTCAGTATCTGATGAGGATCTCCCTGCTGTATCATGAGTAATGGGAGGCATCACAGGGCAGGAGAACAAGCATGTGAACTTAGGTCTCTCTCTTTATAAAGCCATTGTTGTACCCGGGAGTCCCACGCTTATTACTCATTGAACTCTGATTACCTAGCAAAGGGTCCACCACTAAATACCACCAACATATGAATTTGAGGATTAAGCTTCTACTACATGAACTTTTAGGAGACACAGTCAAACCACAGCATCACAGGAAGAAAACCACAGATAGTGGGGATTGGTCTGAGAGAGAGAGAGAGAGAGAGAGAGAGAGAGAGAGAGAGAGAGAGAGTGTGTGTGTGTGTGTGTGTGTGTTCTCGAAAAGCATCTTATGTTTCCATAAGTCAGCAATACATTACTCAAAAAAGCAGACCAAATGTTGTAATAAATTCACCCAGCAAATATTTACTTAGCACCTATCTTGTGTTCTTATATAATTAGATTTTATTAGAGAAATGCAAAATTTTATGGACACTGGCTCTTGAAATTAACATAATTTTCACTTCATCAAATATTCTTTTTTTAATATTCCCAACTGTGTAGAAGTGTAAAACTTCTTATCATGTAGGGTGTGCAGATAGTTGATTGATCCCTGCTCTGGAGAGAACCTTCCTAGATTTTCTGCAGAGTGGGCTGCCATGGCAGGTCATGGATTCCTTCTTGTACCTGCTTGTATGTGGGCACACACAGGGGGATGCACAGGTGATTCCTTTTTCCCAGTTGACTTATAGCACAGTTCTCATTTTATTGTTATACTTTGATTTTTTTACATTGCCTCAAGTCAAAACTTTTCTTTACTTGGTGATTTGTGTGTTGTATTTGCTGTTGACTCTTGTGTACTTGTTAATGCTCGACGTGACTGTGTTTCCCAGGCAGATTCCCTACAGCTGGTTATTACTGATACTTGTGTGTTAAACCAAAGACCAAATATGCATGATGTATGTCTTGAAAGAAGTAGAATTGCACATTTGCTTAAGCTGTATGTGAGTGGCAAACACTGAACATTTCCAATTATTTGGAAGCCATGAAGGAAATGCTTGAAACCATGAAGGTGCTATGGAAAGCCAGGAAAGAAGTGCTGGCACCGTGGCACAATCCATGGTTGCCAGCTAATGGTGCCAAAACTACTGCTTCAGTAGCCTTTGGTGGCAGGCCCAGAATGATGACTCCCTGGAACCAGAGACTTCCTCAGCTTTTGTTTTCAGACCAAGATACAAAGTAGGCTGCACCTCACAGCTTGCTGCCCAGGGCTCTGGTGGGACCTTCATTCTGCTCTGTGGCTTTCGTGAGTGAGCTGTCACCTTACCCGCCACGTGCCCTGGATTTCTCTTGCTCTCTGACCTAGTGAGAGAAGTTCGGTCATGATAGGCGATGGCTTGTGTGCTTCCTATTCTGCAGAAAGCGTGTGACAGTTCCGATAGCATCTTGCTGTTTTCCATATTCCCTGGAATGTGACCATAGTAGTATGCGGGATGGATAATAGACCAGGAGGAGAACCATATGGTTTGTTGGACATAGTGCCTTTGTATCACTACGGGCCCCAAGGCATACGTTGGTGGAGCATGCCAGATGGATCTCATGTTTTGGGTAGCATTTTGCATCATAGGACAAGGTTCTGATTAGAAGTGAATGGCTTTCCCTCAGTGAGAAGAATATAAACTGTTCAATGAGGATTCTCTTTTGACTACTCTTCCACACCCTTTCTTGACATAGACCTGTCTAATGTGCGCATAGATCGTGTGCGCATAGATTGAAGCCAACAAACCCAAGCCTGTGGTCAGTGGAGGAACCTCTTCCCAGCCTTGGATCCACTCAGATTTGGTATCGTTTCTTCCAGTGAACACTTGCCGTGCTTTTGTTGTCGTTAGAGATTGTGCTGTATACAAATGAAATAGGAAGGTCCTATCTTCAGGGAAGATGCTTGCTGAGCAAATTGGACAAAAATGGAAACAGAAGTAAATTGATAGTCACCGCAAGTATATAAGAAGGGATGTTCAATAAAGGTTCAGGCTTCATGAAGGAAGGAGTCTTGAACTTGATCTTCAAGAAAGTGATACACGTGACTATGAAAAAGGAATCTGGAAGAAAAATCCAGGCCTGTGTAGTAAATGAATGAGTCAGCTCACACTGCCCTTTCTGTTGGACAAGTGTTTACATTTCATACATGACAGACTGTTGGTCTCAGTGTTACTGTCATCCTGATGAATCACATAAAGTGATTTCATACCTAAGTTTAACTCTGTCCAAAATGGATGGGTACAATTTCTGGCTCCCAGACATCCACAGAGATATAATTTGGTTTGTCAGAACTGTCCTGCTGAGAAGTTTGGAAAACTTACCAAACAGTCCTTCAGACTGCCCACCTGCTGAGCTTTTTTTTTTTTTTCCTAACATCTTCACAGACTAATCCAGCACACACTGGTGACAGACAGGCCACAGGTGCAACCAGGGCTGGTTCATCACAAGCTGTAGTCATCCGCACCAGTAGCCTCAGTTGCTAAACCAACCCTTCGCCCTGGAGCTCTGGGTGTCTACTTTTTCTCTCAGTGGGAAATGCTCACTGATGGATGACTGTTGCAGCCCTGCCTCTGGTCTTGCCCTGTAGGGCAGAGGGCTGCCATCATCCTGTCACTCAGATGTAGTCCTGACACATGAGATAGGCCTGCAAGCTGAAAGGCTTCACCTCTGAAACCCTGTTCCTGGATGGATCAGTGCTAAGTACTCAGAGTTTGCATCTGGGCTTTACCTGCTCCAGAAGCCTCCCTAAGCTCTCTGTGCAGACTGTTTCCTTTCCCTTCCCTGCATGATCCCAGCCGCATTCTCCTGAGAGCGGTAAGGAGTGCCCTGTCTGTTCAGGCATTTCACTGGTAGCCCCTGTCAGTGCCCCCATCTGAGTAACACAAGAGGAGAACTCTTCACAGCCCAGAGGAGCTTGTAACTCCAAATTGGCTTAGATGTTAAGATTCTCCTGCTCCAAGGGCATATACCCATGGTCCCTTTGAATCTACCCATTCCTGAAGGAGAAACTGAGTCAAAGAGAGCTAACTGTGGGATGACTGCCATCTAGAATAATCTCTCTTTTACACTGGAAGTATCCAAGAGGGATTATTGTCATGAGGGGAAGATTGGACTTGAGTTTTGCTGCCAGTTTTAAAATAGCCAAGATTTTCTTAGGTGAATTTACATGCCAGTTTAAATTTTCTTAAACTCTTAAGCCTGACTTCAGGGTTTTTATGTAATTTATATGAATTGCAAACAAGATGAAATAGTTCTTCGCATGGGATAGTTAAAAAACTGATACCTCTTTCTGTGGCCATTTCTATGCCTGAGACTTCCAACCTCCTTCAGCTGAGCACCCCTAGATTGTACAGTTAATTGATACATGAGTTTTGTCAAGATGGTTTCTGAAGAGAGGAAAGGTGACAAATCTTGACGGCGTGAGGTCAAGGGGACCATAGTGGAGGATCAAGGGCTTTGTGCCTGGCACCTGGCCACATGCTGCAACTGTCATTTCCTGGCTGTGTGATCCGCAGAGTAAGTGCCTCTCCGCTCCTAGAAGATGGGGAGGATATGCTTTTCAGGATGCTGTGAAAGTCAGTTATGATGCCACAGGACATTAAGTGCCTAACATGTAGACGTTGTCTGTTTTCTTTGTTGATGTTTTGTTTTGTTTTGTTTTTCCCAGTGCCCCGGCTACAGACACTTTGGGTGCACTTTCTTCATATGACTGAACACAACAGTCCCAGTGGGCCAGGACTCTGTGAGGTGGGGAGCAGGTTCCCCCTGAGTTACCTGGGTTCTAGCCCATAGAACAGGTGGATTCAGTAGAAGTTAAGGCCTTGGTTATCATTGGGGAAAGTAAAACATCACATTTTTAAAGCACATTATTATGTACTCAGAGCACTAAATGAGTTGAGCAGGAAAGGTTAACCTGTGAAACTGTTTTTTAGAACAATTCAAGAAGCTTTCATATTATATTTCAAAAAGAAGATTACTTCTAAAAATATGTAGAAAATATCTCAATATTCTCTTGTGTCTTATAAATTAATAGAAGATAGAACTGTATATAAACACTTCAGGGATCTCAGATGGGGAGCATAAAGCTAAGATGCGGGTTGCCAGCTCCTTGCTTCCAGAAGCACCCACCTTCTGTTTTTAGTGTGTCAGCATCATTTGCATTTCCCCACGATCTACCTTTCAAAAGCAAAGTGTAAGGCAAGTAAATAATCAGTTCAGATTTTCAAGACCTGGTATATAAAAAGTGAACTCTTAAAAGTATAGTGTGGGAATGTAAAGTTGTAAATGTTTGCCACCTTTCTCAGAGGGTGAGTTTCGGGTGATTTTATAAAATTTAAGTTTAAATAGGTTCATAGTCTAGTGAATAGTCACTTCAGTGTTTTGCTTCGTGTTGATTTTAGCTTCTATATAGTATCAATTCTTTTAAATAGGTTCTTACTTATTATTCAACGCTAAATAGTATTTGTCTCCTTCTACTTTTTCTGATCAGTAAGTAATACTGGATGTGATCTTAGGCTGTGTGCTTTCTTTAAGGTGTGAATGAGTTTCTGGGCAGAGCATAGTGATACTGTCCCCACTTTATCTGTAGCAGTTTACAGTGAATGGAGCTCCTCTCTGCCTGCTGCTTGTACAGCCTCAGGGCAGTTCTCCTCCTCTGTGCCCTGAGGCAGTGGCCAGCCAGCAGGCCTTGTGGAGACCCAGTGGATTTTAGTCCTGCAGGTACCTCTGAAGTCCACTAATTTAACCTACTTATTTTACTTAATTAGGTAACTGAATCCCAGATAGGTTATGGGATTATCTAAGGACTGGCATTAATTAACAGCAGGAATTAAGAGTTCCCAAGAGATGTTTCTGCATCCCTGAGCGTCAATCATTGTTTGATAAAGTGCTAAGTTAGGCATACTCTCTTCGTGGTATGTGATATGGAATTGGACGTCTTCAAGTTACTTGCAAATTTGTTTTGCTAGTTCTTAGAGTAATATTAACAAATGAGGTTTTATATGTTCAGTGGAAATGTGAGAGGGTGTAAGTTGTCTCTGTTTCAGAATGAGTGATGTTTTTCTCAGTACTTGTTTACTTTGAAAAAGGGACTAGATATGAAAAATACTAGCTTATATTCTATGTGATGCTGTTGTCAAGAATGGAGAATTGGGGCAGCCCCACTCAGGACGCCCTCCTCTCACATAGCTTTTACCCCTCCGTCTGTCTCTAAATAAGACTTATTCTATACCTTGAGGGGAAAAAAGAATAGAGAATTAGAGGTCATAATCTCCAACAAAGCTGTGTCTCTGCTTCCACGTGGCTAGAGCATGAGTCTTGGCATTGCTTCTCCAGAAATTGGATTTTCAGCAAATTCCTTTTTGTGTCCATGGTTTCTTGAAGGCGACATATTCCTGCAGTGTTGGAGGGTATTCGCCGGCCCTCAGACACTGTCCTGACAAATTATTTTGCCTACACTTCCACAGGGATGGGAAGGACCTGAGTCTAGGCACCTGTGCTTGTCTCTCGGTCCTGCTTAATCTGGCGTGTGGCAGCCTGGGATTGTGGCAGTCCTGTCACTGGAGGAATTGACCAGAAGCACCCTTATTTTCTGGGAGTAGAAAGCCTGCTGAATTCAACAAGTGCCTTAAAAATAGCCTTGTGTTTCCTAATATCTAAAGGGGTGACTCATCCCAATAGTCGGTTCCTATAATTAAACTGTTAAAAGCAGGAATGCAGAAGGTACTGCACAGAAAAGCACAACAAGGGCTGTGGGCTATGCCTTCCGTGTGAGTTCCTGACTCACACGTACACTGCAGAAGAGTGGCCCATGCATGGCAGGCAACTGTTGATGAGCCCAGTCGGGTAACTGGGCCACCTTCTCAGTCTGTGCCCTTACATGGGAGGCAAGATCTTTCTTGTCTGTCTGCCTGGGGACTGATGTGCCCGCCTCAAGAACCTTGAGATTGTCTTTTATTCTGCTGTGTGGTAGGCGGCCTTTTCTCGGCATTTCAAAAATAAATAAATAAATAAGTGATCTGGTTTTTGTCTCCTGGAGCAGCCATTCTAAAATTTTTTCAAAATTGCTTGATGGGTTTCCAGACCACCCCCCTGCCCCTCCCCCGCCCCCTGCTAAAAATGAATGTTAATAGATTGTTTCGAACTTTTTTAAAAGCTTGGTTGATTTATCCTATGTCTTGTATTTTATTTTTGAAATTTCAAACTTTAGTAATTTTTTTTTTTAGCCCAGAGGTTCAGAAAAAGAAGATCAATATTGATTTGATAGGGAGTGATGCTGATGCCACTTGTTGCCTTTTGATGAAAGCTCTTTGGGACAGTGGCCAGTTAGGGCCCCAGTTGTCCCTTGATATATTAAGAGGATGCTACTTCTAATTCCCTAGAGCTGTGTTTTAAGTGCCACTGGGTCTTGCTAATACAAGGTATTGTATATGTTGACTTAAAGTAAGTCAGCCTCCTGAACAGAATGATGCCAACCGTATTCTAAACACGGTAGAGTCCTGATCAGGAGCTCAGAGTGGCTGTGTTCTGCACTATACTCAAGAGGTTATCCCTCGTACATTGGAACTGGCCCCTGTCCTCGTGAGAAGGGTTAATCTCACACACAGGTCTGCATTCCTAGATCAGAACACAGAGATATGTGCTGCAGAACGAAGCTGAATTTTTTTTCTTTCTTTTTTATTTTATTTATTTATTTATTGTTAGACAGAGTCTCAGTGTGTAGTCCACATTAGTCTGGAACTCACTTTCTAAAACCCAGGCACCCAGGCTGGCCTCGAGCTCACAGCAATCCTGCTTCAGCCTCCTGAGTGCTGGGATTACAGGCATGTGCCACCACACCTAGTTTACGTGGTGCTGGGGAATTGAACTCAAGGCCTTGAGCTTGCTAGGCAAACGCTTTACCACTGAGCTATTCCTTCAGCCCTGAAGCTGAAGTTGATATCTAACAAGACCATAGAGCTTTAGAACTTCATCATCCCTGGTTTTTATAGGAGACCCTGAGGATTTAATCGCCATTTATTGTAGTTTTTAGAGGAATATTTGCTTAGGAGTTGATCTAGGCAGCTTGCCAGCTGACTTCATAAGTTAGCTCCTGGCCCGCATGGTCCTTAGCCACAGTTGTGGCCTCCTTGCCCTGTGCTCTGCAGTTCAGCCCTAACAGCAGCAGGAGGCTGAGGAGAAGCTGGTTCTCAGGCCCAGCTCCTGACTGCCGGGTACTTGTGGTCCCTCACAGAATCTGGCTCTTGCACACAGTGAACAGCTGATGCTGATGGCTTTTAATTCTTTGCCCCACCCAGGACGATCACAGCCCCTCCACTCCAGAAGAGGGCGAGAGCTCCATGACAACGACCAGTACTTTCACCATCCAGGAGTACTTCGCCCAGAGGATGGCTCGGCTAAAAGGCAAGTCACAGGATGAGCCACAGGATGCTGCCGCAGGTTCTGGCCTTGCAGAGACCCAAGGGGAGTGGAAGAGAAGAAAGCAAAAAAAACGGGGGTCGGCAGATGACGACATGGAGAATCATCCCCAACCCAAGGCCAAGCCTCCTAAAAAGAAAAAGCGGGAACAGGAGGTGAGCTGGGGTTGCTTGGCCAAGAGGAAAGACCAAGCTAGGCAGCAGCATTCAGGCCCCTGCGGGGCCGAGGATTCTGGCGCTTCAGCCCGGGTCACGGAGGACCGTGCGCAGCCCCCTGGTGACCAGGACTGCCCCCCAACGCCCAAGAAGTGGAGACCAAAGAAAAAGCTGCAGCAGTCAGTAGAGGAGGCTGTCGGCATGGCGCTAGAGGAAGCACCAGTAAAAAAGAAGAAAAAGAAGAAAGCTTCCCGATGAGTTCTCTACAAGCTGGGGCCTTCCCATCGCTCTGCTGTCAGGCGCAGCCGGGCAAACTAGTTGGCCCAGAGTCAGGGCAGAGTGAACCCCGCGCAGCTGGGCACAACTTGAACATGCCTGTGGATGCCGAGTCTCGCCCTCTTGCCGCATCCCCCCACCAGCATGGCTAGGGAACTGTTTCTAACGTTCCAGGTTGCAGCTCTCATCAACAAATAAATCTTTTCAGCTCTGAGCCTTTCCTGTGAGTGTTTTTTCGTATCCATGTGAGTCTGCACAGCTGAGGATGTGCAGGGTGTGCATCCAGGTCTTGCTCTGCTTGGCTCAGACTCCTTCAGTCAGAGACTGGTGCTTCCTCCTGAAGGACTAGTCCAATTAAGGGATTAAGAGGCAATAGTTTGGATTCAGAGAGTTCCTTCTGTTCTGTAGCCAGCCACACATTTCTGCCAAGTCTGAATTACAAGACTGCATTCCGAGCGAGAGGGTTTGTTGTGTTGTGTTTTGGTTTTGGCGGAGCAGCTGTCCTTGCCGTGTCCTGAGGTGATCTGGTCTCCCCATGATGATGCACACAGAGGACCGGTGAAGCTTCCAGTCTCCTCAGAGGCCTTTCATAGTCCCTGCTTTGAATGTACAGGCTGGTGTGTTTCTGTCCGGGCTCCCTGAGAACAGGCCACCTATAGCAGGCTCTCCCTCAGTCATCTTGGTCAGGAGGTCCTTCCAGAGGTATCCAGGAGCCAAGAGGCTGAGACTGTGAAACTGGTGTCGTCTTGAAACAGTCTCCAGGGTGGGACTGCATTATGATATCTTAAAATTATAAACCTGGGGCTGGAAGAATGGCTCAGCAGTTAAAAGTCCTTGCTTTGCAAACACTAAGTCAAGCGCCAAGTACCCGAGTTTGGCGTGGTGGCACATGCCTGTAACCCTAGTGCTTGGGAGCCTGAGGCAGGATTGCTCTGAGTCCAAGGCCAGCCTGGGCTCCATAGTGAGTTCAAGACCAACCTGAGATGGCACACAGAGAGACCCTGTCTCAAGAAAAAATTACAAATCTGTAGTCAGAGATGCCTGGCAGTGCTGCTTAAACTGAATGGTGTTGCCTTGTGCCACCTGCCAGCTCCTCCCCAACACGGGTTCTCGGGGAGTGTGAGCAGCAGAAGCGCAGCCCTGCCCCCCTTAGCCTGTGACCTCAACTCTCTTTGTTTCATTATTTTCTTCGTCTGTGCATATTTTTATCCTCTCCTTCTTCCTTGTTTTCAGCTCCTGGTTTTCTTGACCCCTTTGTGTGTCCTGTGGGGCATCGTGAGCTGCTGGCTCTGCTCCTGAGGAGGCCGGGCGTGGGCCTGGGCTCACGTTGTTCTCCACTTGATTTATGCGTCACTGCTGTAGCAGGACTACAGTTTACCCACACTTTCATGATCTTTTACCCGTAATTTTAATTCTCAAGGTCAGATATGTAGGAAGCCTAGCCCCAGCAGTAGTGAAATTGAGAGAACACGCAAAGAGCTTTTTTGTTTAGTCTCTAGAAACAGTGAGCAGTGCCGTTTAAGAAGATGCCCCTTAGCCCACTGCCACACACACGTAAACGCTCTCTCTCATACACACACACACACACGCACGCACACACACACACATCACACTATTCCTCTGGACTTAGCCCTAAGAGCTAAGGATTTTTTTGGTTTTGGTTTTGTGCTTACCATAGTTGAGAATCCCAAAGTTAAAAATTTTTTAAGCCCCAAGGATTTTTCAAGTCACTTTTTCTGACTGAGGGCACATGCCCAAGTTCCCTCTACTTGTCCCATCCTGTATGTGAAACTGGAGGCCTAGGAGGGAGTAGGAATGCTTGAATCCCAAAGGGTGCTATCTTGACACACGTGTAAGCCATTTCTTTTGCCGTTCGTTGCATGAACGTTAACTTCCTTTATTGATAGGAAGGAGAGCCTGGAAGGTTCAGGGACTTGTGCGCAGGAGCATTTAGGAGGCAGGTGGGTGGCATTTAGGTCAGCTGGGGAGCGGAGGTGTGGGAGGTGAGGAGGGAGGGCCCTCAAGGGAGGCGGGAATTCCACCACAGACGCTGCAGGTGGCGTAAGTGCAGCTGTATGAAGGGAATGGAGAGTAGTTCCTACTGCTTTCATAGGCTACAGAGAGAGAACTGGATAATCTTAACCAGAGTGGCCGGTGTGACCACATAGAGAGTATTCGCTCTAGAAATCCCATTGTTATTCTTCTCGTGTGTCTCTCAGGCCACTAGGCAGAAGTTACAACAATGAAATACTCTGCGAATTGCATTCCCTAGGCTTGATACTCTTAACATTGTTTGCATACGATCCCCGTGTTTTGCAGAATATGTTGTTAGGTAAGAAGTGCATCGCCTTTGCGTTCTCCGTTGGTCGCCGCGGCCTCCTTCAGTTTGAAGAGGAGAAGCAGCTTCCGTGGAAGAGGCCTTCCTCCAGTGGCGTTCTTTCCTGTTTTCTTGCGACAGCCTGCCTTCCTTTCCCACCAGTTTATATAGATTATTATTATTAATTAAACAAGTCTTCCATGCCTTAGTCTAAGCACTTGCAATTCGTCGACTCAGTCTCCAGACAGCCCTGCAAGGCAACCTTCATCATCGTCTTCCTCACAGACACACTGCTCCCGTATCTAGAGCCAGGTCGGTGCTGCACACAACCTCGCAATGCTCCAGACGCGCCCTGGCCCTCGCCGCATCCTGTTTCCCCCGCCTAGGAAGGTCCCCTGTGGCCAGGGCTAAGTGCCAGTGTTACCTGTAAGTGGGAGTATATCTGGAAGCAGATGGAAGATTACAAAAAGCAGATGGAAAATTGTAACGAGTTTGACGAGTCATCCCAGTTAGTTTTACTTGTATTTGCTGTAGAAAATGCCCGGGTACACTGCACATACGTATTCCAGTGGGTTCTCCTTTCTAACCTGATTAAGCAGCTGCTGGGAAAGGGGGTAAGTCAGCTGCTTGAAACCTGCTTGCAAGTCTGAGGGGGGGAAAAGAATTTCTTCTAATTTTTAGGAAATACTGATGCTTCTGGGCATGACTCAAATACGCATTTGTTTTCTAGCCAGGCCGTGCCCCGCGTTTCCTCCCCTCTTCGCCTGCTCACTGGGTGTCAGGAGCAGGCCAAGCAAGACCAGTTGTTTGAAAGAATCCGGAATCAGGGGAGTTTCAGCACAATCTTTCCAAATGATCTCAGCCCGGGATCAGCAAGGTGCGACTGTAGACTGTATTTAGATTTGAGTAAGAACTTCCTCACCACCGCCACCCTGTTCATCTCACGGCGTCTGCAGCCTCTGCAGTTTGGAGCCTGTTGTGCTGGCGTGTGGAGCTGCAGAGGTCAGGTCGGGTGCTCTGGCATGATATTATGGGGATGGGCTATTAAAGAGCAAATTAGGACTGTGTTCTAATAAAGGTGACTAAACTCCCTGTGTAGAAGGACACAGTTTACTTAGGAAATCCTGAGTAGATTAAAATGACATGCGCAGAGCTTTCTTGGGACCAGTAAGGAGAAAAGCCAGAAAGAGGGACGACGTGTGAAGAAGGGTGGGAGGACAGGTCACATCGGAGTCTCTGGGGTCCTGTGGATGGTCGGTGGTGTGGGCCAGAGCACATGGGCTGGCAGCTGCTCCCCAGCCTTGTTGAATTTTGTGTAAGCGTTATTAGCAGTGTACTTTTAAAGGGGGAAAGCTGCAGGGTACTTTTCAGCAGAGGGAAGGACTTTTTAACTAGTTAATACGACCTGAAATGTTCTGTGCATTGTCTATGTTGGATTTCATTTTAAATGGATGCTGAAAAGAAGTTACTCTAAAAACGTTTCTGGAGCACTAACTTAAGGCTACAGGCTAATTCAGAGTAGAGTTCTGGTTCATTACAGTCCCCTCACAGCTGAATCCTACCAATTTCTGTCACTTAGAGTAGACCACAGCCCTGAAATAATTCAGTCTGGTGACTTCGCTGGGGCCAGTGTCTGCTTGCCTGCCGGGGTCTTTCGTCCCTCTAGCTTTCTGGTCAGCATCTAAAGGGGAAGGAATTCTTGGCTGGCTTGTTTGACTTCACCCTGAGGAGCACCTTTCTTCCAAGTCTCCCTGGCCCCATTTCTGACTGGCAAATGAGCCCTGTTGTCTTATGTGTGTATTCCTTTGCATAACATGTGTTAGAAGTGAAGTCTGCCCATGCGGAGAGGCACCGCACTGAGATCAGTCTGAGTCCAGTTCCCCTCCTGCGCCCATATCACTAGCAGATCTGAGGGGACAGGGTGTGGAATAGGGGGGTCTCACTCCACCCCCCTGCCGAGGACCCCCTTTGGAACTAGGTGAGACAAATACAGATGTTAAAACATTGGTTGAAATGTCCCAGTTAAGCCTTCAAAACATGGAGAAATCGAGACTTAAGCAGTTTGGAGTGATCAGAGCCTTTGGCTGACGGTATCTTCGTCTCGCTGACCTCTTCACCTTCAGCAGGCTCCCCGGAAGCCCCTGTCTCCAGTAACCGAGTCTCTGCGCCACGCGCACCGGGCTGCAGACACTCCTTGGCTTTCCCTCCTGCTGCCATCAGGTAAGTATGAGGACAATGCTGGATGAGAGGTTCTGTCCTCACCTTCGCTCTCGGGGTTCTGAGAACTCCATGGATGCTCACGACAGACATTGCTGCTGCTGTCTGGACAGCTCCCAGGTCGTAGGCTCCCGTCCTGCCTTTCCAGCTGGCCATCCCAAGGTCCTTCAGACTCAGTGTCTCAGCAGGGAGCTCTTGTTCATCTCTCAGGCTGCCTCATGTTCTCTGCTGTTGTCCTGGGAGCCACTCGTGACTGACACAGAAAGCTTTCCACCAGTGCACCCTGATAAAATGTCCATCATCAGTGCACAAGAAGAAGGCAGGTCCCTGTCCTCACAACCCGTGCTTGAACCCCCGCCTGGTGAGTGCTCCTTCTTGTTCGTGGTCTGCACCCTTTGCAGTCTCATCACCTTCCCCTCAGTTCACTGAGATCCTGCTCCCCTGGGCCGTGGCTCCCCGTTCTCCAGTCCCCTGGCTGCAGTCTCCATCTAGCCCAATGCGTGGCTCTCCGTCATCCCCTGCATCCTGCTGGACTCCCCTTCTCTGTTCAGTTCCCGCTGGCGCCAAGACCTCATTCGTGCTGTCAGTAACTTCTCTAGTCTCTCCTGGCCCAGCACCCTCAATCTCTCCCTCTGGGTTTTCGTGGTACTTCTGCACCCATCAGCGTTTACTTGTCTAGAGAGTGCTCCCAAGGGCTTTTAGAGCAGTAAAACTACTCTGATACTAAACAGAAGATACAGTCCATCTGTACTCATCCAAATCCATAGAATATACAACTCCGAGAGTAGATCCTAATGTGCACTGGGACCCTGAGTGGTCACGACGTGTCACTAAAGATACATCCATCATAATAACTGCAGTGCTGGTGGGGGATGTTGATAGTGGTGGAAGCAGTAATATATAGGAAGTCTCTGCCTTCCTTTTGTTTTTACTGTGAACCTACAGCTGCTCTAAGAAAACAGTCTTAATCAAAAAGACTGTGCTCCTGACCTGAAGTAGGGAGCCTAGTCATAGGAAGCTGGTCGCCATCCTCTTGCAGGTGGTGGTGGTGGGGGGGGGGGGGGCAGACAGGGGATCTGGGTGGCAGCCCTAGTGCTCTCCAGAACCATCACCAGGGCGCCCGGACTGCCTTTTCCATGCTCTAGCACCTAGCACTCCGGAAGGACAAGCTCAGTGTGAGACACAGGAAGGTGTGGTCATCCTGAAGACAGCAGAGTCCCAGGAGGGTTAGGGCTGGTCACTGGAGCTGGTGACCTGGGGGCAGGGCTGCGGTGTTCTTACAGTGACTCAGACGTCTCGGGTGATAGGCTGTAGGATCCTGCCCTAGCCTGGGTCTCCTGGGCAGCCCCAGGTTGAGCAAGCTGTTGCAATTTAGCCTGGAGGGGTTGCCAAACCTGCTGCGATGCAGCAGGGCCCGCCCGTCCAGGATGAACAAATGAGGTTAACCGAGCTGGAAGAGGTGGGCGAGTGGCTGGTGTTCCGCATACATAGACCAGCCGGTCTTCCAAATTGGGATCCTTCCAGTGTTGGTCGAAGATAGAAATGACCCCGGGACAGCTGCACATTGTTGGTTCATAAGCACGAGGCCTGCCCTACAAGAAATGTTAATGGAACTCCTGCAAGGAAAAGCATAAAGATTTCAGACAGTAACCTGAAGCCACGTGAAGGATGAAGTTCTCAGGTAAATACGTGGACAGTTTGAAAAAAATATTACTTTAATTTTGATTTGTGATTCTGCTCTTTATTTTCTATAGGATTTAAAAGAGAAGTTGATTAAAGATACAAATCAAAATGTAATTTTTTCATGGTCATTTTGACTTGAAGAGCCAGAAGTTGCCCAGTGCCAGACCGACTGCATCAGGGGATGAGAACACGAGCCGCCCGTTCGTCGGTGGCACTTGGCAGCAGCGTTCACTGTAGTTTCTGCTCACCTGTACTCCTGGCAAAGGACGTCCCGAACTGCTTCGGAAAGTCGCCGGAATGCTGGGACGAATGTGTTCAAAGCTAGAGGGGAGTATTTTGAGGAGGACTATGTAGCAATGTGTCTCTCACGGTTATAACTTTTTGAATTTACATAATCACTGTCCTATTCAATCACCTGTTTATATGCAAGTTATGACACTAATCATGTGGGAGTGGGGATTGTAGAGGAATAGTTTTTTATCCAAGGCCAACAGGTATCAATTGAAGACAGATTGTCTTCACGTCAGATAAAGTGTCGATGGAATGTGTGCAGATGGTGGTACAAAAAGCCCAGCTAAAGAGAAAGATAGGCAGTAGTGGAGACAGTGAGGGACAGAGTCAGTGCTTAGCATCAGAAGTTGCTTTAAATGTAAATAGATTAATTTCTCTGAGCAAAAAGCATAGATTGCCAGAAAGGATTTAAAAGAAACAGGATCCAACTATATCCCTTGTGCAAGAGACACATGTTAGGTTGAGGACGCAAGTTGAATGTGAGAGGATAGAAAAAAAGTAGTCCGCGCAGAAAAGTGATCGAAGCGAGGAGACGCGGCTGTTACCGTCAAATATGGAAGACAAGCTGAAAATTTAGAAGAGGAGAGACATGCCAGGTGCAGTGTCGCCGGCCTGTGATCCCAGCGCTCCGAGAGTCCGCGCCAGAGAATCACAAGGTGGAACCCAGCCTGGACAACTTAGAGACCTAGGGAGACTCCAGCTCAAAATTTTTAAAAAGTGGGGAGGCAGGTGACTGAGGATGTAACACAGTGTGAAAGCCCTGGATTCAATCTCCAGTGCTGAAAAAATAATACTAAGAGACAAAAAAGGGACATCATAAAAGGGTCAGTTCACCAAGAATATAAAATTTTAGCCATACACAAACATCAGAGCATCAAAATATATGAAGAAAACATTAAATTGAAAGACGAAGTAGTTCTATAGGCAACAGGAGACTTCAGTACCACGGATTTAATAATGGATAGAACAACCAAGTCAAGAGAACAACAAGGAAACAAATAACATGACACCCAACCAAGGAAACTTCTTTCAAGTGCTCCAGGAAAGAGCCTATTTCCAGCCATATAACAAATTCTTGGGTCAGGATTCAACTCCTCAGCACCACCTCAGCCAGGTGTGGTGGTACATGCCTGTAATCCCAGTACGGGGGAGGCTGAAGAAAGAGGATTGCTCTGAGTTCAAGGCCAGCCTGGGCTCATAGTGAATTCAGGACCAGACTGGACCACAGAACAAGACTCTCTCTCTCTCTCTGTCTCTCTCTCTCTCTCTCTCTGTCTCTCTCTCTGTCTCTCTCAAAAAGAACAACTTAAAGTTTAAAAGATTGAAGTCGTGGCATGCTTTTTTTTTTTTTTTACCACAGTGGAATGAATAAGGTATCAACAGCAAAAGGAAACGGAAAATTTCGCAGATGTGTGAAAATTAAGCAACACATTTTTAGTTGATGGGTGAAAGAAGAAATAACAAGGGAAATATTTAAGGCATCTTAAAACAAGTGGAAATGAGAACACAATGTACCAAAATGTATCAGTGTATCAGATGTAATGAAAGCAATTTGAGGGAAATTAATAACTGTAAAACTATGGACATTCATATTAAAAAAGGTCTCAGATAAGCAATCTAAGTCTACATCTTAATGACCCAGGAAAGAAAAGCAACTCAAACCTAAAGCGAGCAAATGGAAAAATATAAAAAGGAATTGGAGCAGAAATAGAGAAACAATGGAGAAAAAAAAGACTGTTCTTAGAAAACATCAGCAGAGATTACCTACCTTTAGTTATTTTAAGAATAAAGTAAGAAGACTCAAAACAATAATGAAAGAGAAAACATTACTACTGAAATAAAGGGGATTATAAAAGAGTGCGATGGGTAATTGCACACAAACTACACAAACCTAGATGAACTAGACAAACTGATACAAACACAAGGCTGCTTCATGAAGAAATACAAAATCTGAATAAAGCTGTAACTAGTAAGGAAAATGAATTAGTAATTGAAAAGCTCCCAACAAAGCCCAAAACAAGAAGGCTTCACTAGTAAATTACTACACACTTACAGAGGAATTAACACCAGTACTCTTCAAACTTTTCTGAATATTAAAATAGGGAAATATTTCCAAAACCATTCTATGAGATCAGCAATACCCTGATATCAAAGATACCAAAGAAAACTGCAGATCAATATCTCTTATGAATATAGATACAAAAATCCACAACTATAAAACTGAATTCAACAAAATATTAAGATACAAACTGAATTCAGTAAAACATTGTAAGGATTATACCACATGATGGGAAGTTTATTCCGGAAATAGGAGTTCAACATGTAAAAATCAGTGTAATACAATAGAACAAGGTGAGGAAACACTATCTCAATTGATGTAGATAAAGCATCTAACAAAATTCTACAACTTTTCATGATAAAACACTCAATAAACTAGAAACTGGTAGAAACTAACTCAATAAATGTAAGCCCCCACAGCAAACATCATACTTAAAGGTAAAAAAAGGAAACTGGGGGAAAAGGGTTTTCTCTCAGGTGAAGAACAGTTTTCACTATGTTTGTTTAACATAATATTATAAAGTTATGAGCAGAGTAATTCATCAATAAGAGTGCATCCAAATGGGAAAGACACAAGTAGAACTATCTCTGCTCCCAGGTGAATAATCTCCCATGTAAAAAACTGTGAAGATTGTACACACGTGCAGAAGAACTTCTACAGCTAGAAGCAAAGTCAACACACAATTATCTACATTTCTATTCCCTTGACAGTGAACAAACCAAAGGGGAAATTAAGAATTCTATTTACAATAGTATCGACATCTACTTAGGAATAAATTAACCAAGCAGATTAAATAAAAATCACACAATAAAAACTACAGAAGGGTTCTGAAATATATTAAAGACACAAAATGAAAAAATAACTCGTGGCTAATGTGTCGTTCCTCCCCAAAGCAATCCACAGATTGAATGTAATCTCTGTCAAAATTCTCAGTGACAACTTGTGGTTGGTTTTGTTTGGTTGGTTTCGGTTTGGTTTTTGGAAATACAAAATCCATGCATCTCAAGTATCCTTAAATAGTCAAAACAATCCTGAAAAAGAACAAAGTCAGAGGTCTCACACCTCTCTTTAAAAAACCCTGTGTAAAACTACAGTAATCAAAGCAATATGCTGGCTTAAAGAGCGACATACCCCAATGCCTAGTACCGAATCTATAATTAAATGCTCACACATGGTTAAATGATTTTTGGCAAGAGTGCCAAAGTCATCGCACAGAGAAGACAGTCTTCAACAACCAGTACCGGGAAAACCAGATACCTCCATGAGAAGCGCGAGACGCTGAAGTCTCCACTGTAGTACGCATTTGTTTAGCCTTGCCTCACACACTGTGACGCCCCGTTCTCAGGTGTAATGTTTAGAATTGTCACATCTTGTTGGAGAGTCTATCCCTTCGCGATTATGTAAGACCCCCCCACACACTGTTTTCACTTGTGAGGTTCCAGTCCCACAACTTTATGCACGGCAGGGAGGTGCCCACCCTACAATGCCCTTCTTCATCCTGGATACTTTTCCTTCTTCTGAAGTCTGTCTTCAGGGCTGGAGAAATGGCTCAACGGTTAAAGCGCTCACCTAGCAAGTGCTAAGTACCCGGGTCGGGTTTGATTCCCCTGCACCTCACAAACTGGGCGTGGTGGAGCATCCCTGTAGCCTGTAATCCCTTCAGTCAGGAAGATCGTAATGAGTCCAAGGCCAGCCTGGGCTCCATAGCCTGGACTACAGAGTAAGACCCTGTCTAAAAAAAAAAAAAAAAATCTGTTTTGTTTGAAATTAGTAGGTGTTTCTAGATGTCAGCATAGCATGATCTTTCACCATCCCTTTTAATCTATCTGTATCATTATATTTAGAATGGTTTCCTTGTTAAGACAACAGATAATTGGATCATTTGTTTTGTTTCTTTGTTGTTCTGAGGGAGGATCTCACTCTGTGGCCCAGGCTGGCCTTGGACTCAAAGCAGTCCTCCTACCTCAGCCAAGCATGCACCACCATGCCTGGCTTTATTTGGTGCTGGGGAATTGAATTCCCGACCTTGTGCTTGCTAGGCAAGTGCTACTGCTGTGCTATTCTTCCAGCCACACTTGGGTCTTTTTTAAAAAGTCCATCGACAGTTACTATCTTTTGATTACTGTATTTAGAATATTAATGCTTAATATGATTGTTATTATAGTTAATATTTACCACATTTGTTACTGTTCTTGTTACTTTTTTTTCCCCCGTTGTTTTCCACTTTCTTTCTGCTTTCTGAGGATATGTGTATTTATTGAGGTTCGAGTTTAGGGCCTTCACACTGATCTACAACATTACCCCCTATTTTTAAATATTTATTAATTTATTTAGAGGCAGATGGTCACCAAATTGCTAAGTTACCCACATTGGGCTCTAATTTGTAATCCTCCTGCCTCAGCCTTCCAGAGTGCTGCAATTATAGGTTCCCACCATGGGCCCTGCAGTGATTTTAATTGAACATTTTTTTATTCCATTTTTACTCCTTTTTAAATATATCAATTACTTTTTTTTTTAACTTTTCCATTAGTTGCCCTAGAATTTGCAGGACATACTTTGCAGCTAACCCAGGCCCACCCTCCACACGTACCGCTTCCCAGACAGCGCAGGAGCTTTGGAGCACTCACCTTCTTCCTCACGTCTCTGCCTTTGCTGCTGTTTATGTCGCTTGTCCAGAAGCTGTAGTGACTGAGTAATCAGCCCTACTGCTTTAAACAAACTGTTGTCATTTGTTAGCTCATATAAGAATTAACTTTTATTTTGTCTGTTCCTATTCCTTCTTTAATGGTCTTTGCTGTGGTTTGGATCTGGAATGTCCCCCGAAGCCTCCTGTATCTGGATGTGGTGGGATACCTGTGGAACTGTGTGTTATTGGAAGACAGGGCCTGGCTGGAAGCGGAGAGGCTTGAGTCAGACCTGGAAAGATCATGTCAGTGAGTTGAGACTGAGATGCCAAGGCAGAGCTCTCACATGTTCGCTCTGAACTCTTGGGCCAGGAAGTGAGGGAACTGGCAGCTTGAACTAAGTAAAGGAGGGAAGGAGAAACATTGTTACACCTGCTTCCTGGAAAAGCTCTGGCCTTGTCTGAATCTCCAAACATCAGCCTCATCCTGCTTACAGCGGTTCCTGTCTCCAGTGCTAGAAGCAGCTCTTCGGCCTTTGCCAAGTGCGTCCACCATTGCCAGCTGCTCATGAACAGACTGTAAAACCTTCTGAATGTTGGGCTAAATAAATCTTTTTCCCTTAAATTGTGGATGTTGGTATTCTGTCACAGCAGTGAATAAGAAAGACAACCTGTCTCTCCAGTCTGAAGGCAGTGGTTTGCCATGGAACCTCAGTATTCTGATGGAGCTGAAGAGAGTTGTCGATTTGCAATTTATTTCCTCATCTGGATGAGATTAGTGATTTCCATGCTCTGTACATGCCAGTCTGGCAATCAGAGCTATTTTTTTTTCAGTGCTGAGGATTGAACTTGGCACTGTGCGTGCTGGAGGAGTGTTGCACCACTTCCACTACCACCACCGGTCCCACCCTTTTGCTTTTAATCTAGCTGTATCTCCGTGTCTAAAGAGAGTTTCTTACAGGAACAATATAGTTGGCTCTTGCTTAAAAACAAAAAAAGAGGATTCAATCTGAAACTCTCTGCCCTTTCAATGGCGTATTTAAGCCATAAGTATTTAATGTCCATGCATCGCTATGGTTGTATTTAATATCTAACAATTTGTTCCCTGTTTTTCTCATCTATTTTTGTGATTTTTGTTTTGTTTTTTTGTTTTGATGGTGCTGGGGATTAAACTCGGGGCCTCCATAGGGAGCTACACCCTCGGTCTCACTCCCTCCCACACTACATTTTTTTTAATGACAGACTACCAAATTGCTATAGACTTGTCTTGAACTTATTATCCTCCTGCTCAGCTTCCCAGAGTGCTGGGATTGCAAGTATTTGCCACTATGCCCCCCTCTCCTGTCTGTTTGTGTTTTAGTATTTCTAAAAAGGCTATTCCGTTGTCTTCTGGATTACATAGTTCCAAACACAAAATCAAGAATAACTCTTATTTTTGTACCTATTTCCTTTTTCCTCTAGTTTTTAAGATTTTGCAGGTGTTTGCTTACAGTGAGCCTCATGTGATTTTCTTATGTTTCTTCCAGTTGAGGATTGTTGGACTTTTTGAAATTGGGTTTATCATTTCTGTTAAATTTGAAAATCTCCAGCCATTATTTTTTCACATATATATTCTAATCTTCCTTTCCTTCTGAGACTTTAGTTAGTTGTAAGTTAGGCCATTAACTCTTGCCTCTCCGATGATTGCTTCTTGTTTTCAGTCTTTACTCTTTTGTATTTAAGATAGTTTATATTCATGTCTCACGTTGGCTACTGTTTCCTTCAGCAACATGTAACCTGTTAATTCTATATTGTGTATTTATGTATTTCAAATATATATTCCATCTTGGAAATTTTTGAATCCTTCTTCGATCTTTCACTCAAGTCCTTATTCTCTTCTACCTTCTTGAACTCATGGAATATATTTAAAATAACCCTTCGAATGTTATCTGTTGGTGCCATCACCCTGTCATTTCTCATTGATTGTCCCAGTTCTGGGTGGTATGCACCTGTTCTCAATCCAGCAGTGGTTTTCTGGACACACTGCCCGAGGTCCACATATTTGGAGGCTTTTATCCACTAGCTGATGGGAGCAGGAATTCCTCTATCCCTGTGTGAGCTCAGAAGATAATCCTGCAGGCTTTCCCCAGTAACTTCTCCCTATGACCTTACTATTTTCCTCCCATGTATGCAGAATTAGACGCTGCCAAGGGGATTCCGGGAGACTGTGCCCCAGGTCTTTGATGCCTGTTCTGTGTGGTCTCCTCTCCTTTCTGTCCTCCTTCAATTCAGAACTCTCTCTCCCAGGTCTGGAAGACGCTGCTCCCTCTAGGTTCCCTGGTCCCGTGCTGCGGGTCATAAATTCAACAATTTGCCGTGCACTTGGGGGTTTAACTTTGAAGCATTTCTATTCCAGGATTGCTGCCCTGTACTGCCTGATACGCAGTGTCTGAAAACTCCTTTTTTATAGATCTTGTCCAGCTTAGTGGTTATTTAAGAGCATAAATATGATCCTAGTCACACTATAACGGCAAAAGGGAGACCTCTCTGAAAGTTGCTTTCTTCTATGTGATACTCTGTCTTCGGGTCCAGTCTCATTTCATTCATACAGTGTATAGTTATAGCTAATAGTTACAGTATATAGCTAATATTACCTCTCACTAGGGCATTTTACCAGTTCTGCCATTTCCAGCTGCCATTGAATTTCCAAAGGCTTCAGTTCTCCCCTATAAAGTTACGGTAATACCTAGTACCTTCCCTGCTTACCTTACAGGGTATTTCAAAATGAATGAGATGGGTGTGTTAAATTTAAAAGCATAATAAATCTATTGAGAGGGGCTACAAGTCCAAGGAGAGAATCCCAAGTGGCTGCGCACACGTGAGAGGTAGAGGGTGAGTGGCTGCTCAGGGGTGGGAAGGGTGAGCAGCTGTCTTGGCCTGCCACGGATTGCCTGAAGATGATGATGAAGGTCTGAAACCTGCCGCGAGTCGCGAGTCGCTGTGGGGCAGCCTGGAGGCCATTGCACTCCCAGGAGAAGCGGTAATAATCTACCTTCTTCCTTTTTATTTAGTTCAGGGTGATTGGGCCACCCACACGCACGGTGGGGGTTCTTCTCTAATTTGCGGGCCCAGGAGTCACACACATCCAAAAGCCCTACCCTACTTATGTCCTAATCTCATCAAGTTGGCATAATCCCTCTAATGGGAAGAAGAGTACCTGAAAGTTACCCTTGCACAGGGAAACAAGTCCACTCAGCACTTCTGCAAGTGCTGTGTCCACTGGATCCCCTGCCGTGCGTGCAGGAGACGTACCTCCTGTCAGAAAACCAGCAGGAAACAAGCACAGGAACTATTTTCTCAGTCTGCACTTAGATTCTCTTCAAAATACACCCAACAGCCCCTCCAGTAAAACTGTAAATGTCAGTGCCAAATAGAGATCTGTAGCTCAATAACTTTTTCTTTCCGGATATGAAGAACTCCAGACCTGGCCCTGTGCTTTACACTGCTTAAACTGTGTGACTGTGAACACACCTTGTGCCTCACATTTTTTACTATAGAACAAAATTCTATTACTTCTGTTAGGGTTTTGGAGGACCTCGTAACCTAGCGTGTGGGGAAGGAAGGCACTTGACTTTGGCCTTAGGGTCGGAAGAGTGCTTTGAGTTATCAGTGGTCTGTGCGCTGCAGCTGCAACCGCTGCTGTTCTCGCTTTCGCTCACGCTTACACTTGTGAAGTGGTTTTAAAACATGGCCACAACTCCTTGATACTTCCTGTCTTGAGGGCTGAGGTTCACGCTCCTTTCTAGGTCTGGCCAGATTTGGGCTTGCTGGGACTGGCGAGAGCTGGCAGAGGCGATACCGCGCGCCTACCGCCTGTCACAGGAGGCCCTGCAACTTTTGTCTAACTTGCAGGAACGCTGCTTCTTGGAGCTCCAGCTTGCCGTGTGGGACGTCGGTTAGTCTGAGGCCACTGTGCTAAAACGAAGGCAAAGCCCCAGGAAGCATCTGCGTCCAGACACGCCACTCAGCGGCTCCAGGTCAGCGCCACATCGGCCTAGTCCCAGCCTGGTGCAAGACATGTGGGTGACTGTTACCGTTTAGATGTAAAATGTCACCCACAGTCTCATGTTTGGAAGATGATTGGCGTTGTGCGTGTGAGGAGGAGGGGTGTGATTGGAGGTGGGTCACGGGTGGGGGTGAATCCACAGCGCCCGTGATCCAGTCATCTACCCCAACTCCTCAGTTAGCTCTGGCCTCTCTTCGACCCACCCCACCCTCTTCGTTGCACCTCCCCGTCTCTCCCCTTTTGCTGGTGCCCGGTTGTGTGGACACCCTTGCTTGGGATTCTGGAATGTCAAAGATGAACGCATACTAGGCAAACCTCCGTCCTCGGTGCCCTGCCGTCTTCCTCTCTAGAGCCCCGCAGACCCTGGAGGGGCTAGCCAATTCCTCAGCATAACAAAGGGCTCTCCGGGGAGTACAGCTTTTCTATGCAAACCAGCCAATCCTCAGCCACTTCCTTTATTGGTCTCTCACACTCCTGGTCACCAGGCCCCCACCCTAGTTACCCTAAAGACAGGTGCCAGCTGCGAGTGCCGGTCCCTGTGCCCCCAGCCTGCACCAACTGCGTACACCAGCCAGTCCTGAGCCTGCTCGCCCTGCGGATGGTCCCTTCCACGGTGGTAAGGGCTCTTTCCCACAGTCAGCGCTTCTCCCTCTGCCTCCTCACTGGCCCCCGTGCTGCCCGTGCCGTCCGGCGCTCCTCAGCGGCATACAACTAGATTGTCACGTGCCTACCGGGCACCTGGCCTGGTGGTTTCAGCCTACCTCAGATTTTCTGGTAACACATCGCACTCTTCAACGCGCTGACACCCGTGCCCGCTTCCAGGGAACCTACGGTTTAGCAACGGGGACACCTTAAAAAGAGCAGGCTAGGCATGCCTTGTTTCCGGATCTGAGCCAGCTCCCCGGCGCGTGTGCAGCGTCTCGCTACACCTCAACCGACATGGAACTTAAGAAACGCGACCTGAGAGAGTCTGAAGGCCACCCACTGAACCAGTCCCCTAAGCTACACAAGCAAGCGCATCCCAGCCTCTCGGCTTGGGAGACTGCTTTAACAGACGGATTTCAAACGAATGTTACTTTATGTGTTGTTCTTAAATTCTCTGTGATGACAGAATTCTGAGCTCTCTATCGGCCACCTCATAGCCCCTCATGGACTCACACTCCTCACCCTGGCGTCCCCTGTGCACGTATGGCCTAAGCAGACTTATTTTCTACGGACACTACATTATTATTATTATTATTATTATTATTATTTTGGTATTGAGGGTGGAAACCAGGTCCTTCACACTGAGCTACATCCCCGGCCCATTTTGTTTTCTTTTTCATTTTGAGATAATGTCTTGCCAAGTTGCTAAGCTGCCCAGCCCGGGCTGGAGCTCATGATCCTCCTGCCTCAGCCTCCTCCGCGCTATGGTTACACGCATGCCCCATCAGGCCTGGCTTCCACTCCCATTATTATAAGTAGATTCTACCCACTTTTTCTTTTTCTTCTAGACATTTTGAAAAACATAGTAGGAGAGAGAAAGATTACTCCCTAAACCAGCCATTAACGTTTCCTGGAATGTGTTAATTTGTCATTTATTTGAAAATTGAGTTCTGACCAATGAAAGGGGAATAGTTTGGCAATAGTTTGGCAAGCGCACTCCCTTCAAGGAAGTCTGGCTATTGCTGAACGTGGAGATAAAACTGTGGTGTTGTTCTTGCTGGGCTGGTGGCTCAGACCTGTCCTGCCGGCGCCTGGGAGGCTGAGGATGGGAGCTGCACCTTGCAGGGCCAGGTGGATGGATTGGGCAGGGAGCAAGGGAGCCCGGCGGCGGGAGGCGAGTCTTTGGGGTCCCTGCCGCCCATCTGGGGAGTGACCCCGTCCCCCACCAGGCTGCTCCCAGACAAGCCAGCAAGGTGCTTTGCCGAGATCTTCCACGGAGGGTCCGGTGAGCAAGCCGAACCCCAGCCTGGCGGCAGGGACAAACATCATTGACAAAGTCTCTGTGCACCGCAGGCCCGGAACAAGCGTGGCGGCCTGGCTCGCCGGCAGCCCCTCCGCAGGCCGTGATGCGTCCCCGAGGCCAGAGCTCGGGGCTGGCCGCCGCTGCCTGGGCGGGGACAGCTTGCGTCCTTCGGCCCCGCCCCTCCCCTCCCCTCGCCTTCCTCTTCCTCCTCCGCTCTTCTTCCTCCCTCGCTTCCTTTTTCCTTTTCCTTCGAGACAGGGTCTCCTCAAACCCGCAGCGGCCCTCCCGCCTCGGCCTCCCTGGCGCTGGCGTTACAGGCGGACCACCACATCCGGCTCCTGCAGTGCGGTGACTTGGTGCCTTGCGGAGCCAGCGCGGTGACCGCAGAGCAGCCCCCGGCACCCCCACCCCTCCCTTCCTCCAGATCCCCGCAGCCACCACAACTCCTCCTGAACAGAATTAGGAAAGCTCCTTCACCCTTTTAATAAAATTTAAAAAAAAAAAAAACCTTTTGGTACTTTCACAGCTCATTAAAGTGTATGCAAAGTTTTCAGAAACCGCATCATTTTACAGGTGCGAGCGGGCGGAGATCAGGTCAGTGACACGCCGCACCGCGGGCGGGACGCACGAACCCAGGTGGTGGCGGCTCCGCGCCCGGCGTTCCCGGATCGCGCTGCTGCGGGAACGGCAGGCTTGGAAGAGAGAAAGAAGGAAAGGTGGGGACGGGGGGGAGGAGATGAGAGGAGGGAGGAAGAGAAGCAGGTGGTTCAGGGGACAGACGAGCGCCGAGCCGAGTCCCGGCGGCGCCCCGAGTCCCCCCGGCTCCGTCGCTCCGGCGCGCGCCGACCATGCGGCGGGGGCCTCGCGACAAATGAGCTGGAGCCGCCGCGGTCCCGGCACGGGGACAGCCGCCGGCTCGGGCGCCCCCGGGGCGCGGGGCGCGGGCTCCAGGAAGGACGGCGACGGGACCCCGGCCGCCGGCTCGACCGCGCGCCCACCGCCCGGAGGCGCCCTCCGCGCCGCGGACTTCCGACCCCGCCGTCGTTTCCCCGGTCCCGCCGCCGGCTCGGTCCGGGCCTGGCCGCGACCTCCCCACCCGGCGCCCGCGCGGGCAGTGAGGCCGAGCGGGGACCCCGCGGCCAGAGAGGGCGCGACCCCTGCGGGCGCCGCCCGTGTCGGGAAGGGCCGCGGCCGGCGGGTGGCCGCGATCCCGGCGCTGCCGGAGGCCGAGGCGGGAGCGTCGCCGGTTCTACCCAGCTCGGGCCATGTAGCGAGGCCCCGTCTCACAATCGGAAGCAAAGGACGCTCTGGGGGCGCAGCTCGCGGCGGAGCCGTCGGGTCCCCAGTGCCACAAAAAGGGGGCGCGGCCGGCGCCGTCCTGGTGTTGCCGAGGCCGCGGGGCCCTCTGTCCCGGGCGGCCCTCCCAGCGGGGGCTCCGGGGCTAGAATGGCGGGACACAAGGGGACACCGGGGACCGCCTCGGCCGCACGGGTGGGTGGGAAGGGCCTTCCAGACGGCGGGCACCCCCGCAAAACGCTCCCCGGCCTGAAGCCCCGGCCGGGCGGCCCGCCTCGGGTCCCGCGCGCGGCCCGGGGCGCGGGAGGAGAGGGGATCCCGGCCGCGCGCCTCCGACGAACGCTGTCTGCGGCTCTGAAGGTTGAAAGTAAGACGTCCGAGGGGACAAAGTAGCCAGGCTGCGGCGGGGGTCTCAGCGCGCTGGGAGGCTGAGGCAGGAGATGGCCCATCTGCGGCCAGCCCGGACAGCTCAGCGACTCCGCGAGACCGTCTCGGAGCCACAAAGGGGCTCGGCCTGGAGCCCACTGGGAAGGTCCGGGCTTGTCCCTCAACAGCAGAGAGAGCTGGGCGGGTCGCCCTCCCCGCCCGCGCTGGCCCGGCCCTAGCCCAGGGGCTCTGCAGGTCCCACGCCAGGCGTCCGCGAACCCGCTGGAGACCAGCGTCGCGCGGACACCGCCGTCACGCAGACGGCGTGGGCTTTCACTGAGGGTCTCGTCGAATCTTCCCCGCGGCCCCGCGAGGCCGCCCTCAGGTCCCCGTCAGGCCGAGGGAGGGGAGACCGGGAAAGGTCGGACTCGAGCGGAGTCGCCCCGCACCGAGGCGGGCTCCCGCCCCAGCGCCGGCTGCGCCCCGGCAACGCGGCGGGTTGCCTCCAGGAACCCGCCCGGCCCGCCGCGGGGCACACGGCAGGGCGCGCCTGAGCCTCATTTGCCCGCTCGCGTGGGCCCACGCTCCCTGGCAGCTCTTGGGCGCCTGCTGTCAGCGTGCAGGAGCGGCCCTGTCCCGGCCCGCGGCCCGGCGTGGGAGCCAGCGCGGCGGGGAGGGTGGCTGCGACCCCGGGCCCCTCCACCCGGGGCGTGGGGTGCGAGGAACTGGAGGCCTCCGAGGTCAAAACGAGTAAAGTAACTGAAACCTGAAACCCAGAACCCCGGCGCGCCCTGCAGGCGGCCTGGCGCTGCGCATGGCCCTGGGCCGCCGACCCAGCCTCCGTGGCCCGTGCCCCGTCGTTTCGGCAAAGCTGTAGATAGCCGGCGCGGTAGCGCAGACCTGTCACCCAAGCGCGCGGGGATCGCAGCCCGGCGCCCAGTGCGGGCAGCTTGGCCATTGAGGAGACCCCGCCTCTAAGTCAACCACAAACGCTCGGGGCGCGGCTCAGCGCGAGGGCCCGAGGCTCAAGCCCCGCGCCAGAACCTAACAAGCGACGCTGCCGGGCGACCCGGTTCCCTCGGCGGCGCACTGGCCCGCGGGGGCGGTCTGCCCCAAGTGTCTTAGCGCCAAGGTGACCCCGACAAGGCTGCGGGGTTCGGTGTTCCCGGGCGGGAGGCGTCTGGCCCGGGAGGCAGGTAGAAGGCGGGGGAGGCGGTCCGCCGGGGTGGGGTCGGGCGGGGTCCGCACGGACTTGGGCCCGCGGGTCCCGGCGCGGCGCAGGCACCTGAGCCGGGGCGGGCCGGGGCGGGCCGGGGCGGGCCGGGCCAGGGCCCTCCCTCTCCGCCCTCCCTCTCCTCCGCCCTCCAGGCGCGGGTCGCGGCCGGGAAGCGGCGGCGGCGGGCACGCGGGGAGGCGGGTCGCGCCGGGCCGAGGGCGGGGCCCGCCGTCGCGGAGAGTCATTGGAGAGCGCGGCCGCCCGGAGCTGATAAATCAGGGACCCGACCGCGGCGACCCGCCGAGTCGGACGCCCGGCCCCGCGAGGCGCAAGCAGGCGACCCCGCGCGGCCATGGCCTCGCTGCTGGGCGCCTACCCCTGGCCCGACGGGCTCGAGTGCCCGGCCCTGGAAGCCGAGCTTTCGGACGGACTGTCGCCGCCCGCCGCGCCCCGGCCGCCCGGGGACAAGGGCGCGGAGAGCCGCATCCGGCGGCCCATGAACGCCTTCATGGTGTGGGCCAAGGACGAGAGGAAGCGGCTGGCCGTGCAGAACCCCGACCTGCACAACGCCGAGCTCAGCAAGATGCTGGGTGAGTGCACGCGCGGGGGCGCGGGGGCGCGGGGGGCGCGGGCCCGGCGTGGCTGCGCTCGGACCGGGGTTCCCGGGAGGCCCCTCCTCGGGGAGGGCCGCCGGGGTCCCGACTCCGGGGCCGGAGCGACCCAGCCGTGGCCCCGGGCCGTCCGACGCTGCTGGCGCGGCGACGTCGGTTGCGGCTGGTGGGGAGACCGAAGCGGGGAGCGCACCGCTCCCTGCGCTTTACGACCGAGACGGTCACCCACGAACTATCATTAACAGATGTGAGGAAAGACTTCTGGGCGCGAGGCTCTGCTCCAACTTAATTTTAAACTAACAGCCAGAAAAAAAAAAAAAACCCAACACCCAAATAGGCCCAGTTTCCTTTTTATTTTTCCTGTTTGTTTTTGTTGGTTCTTTTCTTTTTAATTTCTTATTTTTCGTACAGAAGATCAAGCCCGGGGCCTTCACACCGAGTTCCATCCTCAGTCTCTATTTTTGATTTAGAGACAGGGTCTCTCTAAGCTGGCTGGAACCTCGGCCGGCCTCGGCTGCCTCCCACAGCGCCGGCCTGGGCCGCTCGGTTGGCGGCGCGATGCTTTCTTTCTGGAGTTAGATTACTTGATGCTCAGGGTGGCCAGTGAGCGTGGATCTGCCTTGGAGCCTGGCTGCCTCTTGTGGCATTGGTACTGCCCCCACAGGGATCGGGGACAGGCAGAGTGTCAGAACACAGCAACAACCCCCAGTGGGTTGGTGGGAGGGGGTTCGTGTCTCCTCTGTTGGGAGCTGCACACTTCTCAACCCGCCTTGCTCCCCACCTCTGCGCCCTTCCGTGGGTTTTTATTCATTCTAACCAATGAGAGCCTTTGAAAACAGATTGCGCACACGGCCAGCAGGCGCCAGGCCCTGCGAGAAGGGACGTGCGGTCACTCGACCCCACCCGGCCGGAACAGAGTCCTTCCTTTTTCCGCCTGAGCGCAAGGCTCCTTCTCCTGGTGGTCTGGGGAGAGGAGTGAGGTCCCTAGAGAGCGAGTTCCTGCCCTCCCTAGGGGCCAGGACTTAGCCGCCGGCCTCTTGTTACCCACCGTTCTCGTGGCCAGCAGTGCCCCGGTTGCAGAGTTAGGCCCTTCCTCTACACACAGGAGTAAAATGCGCATTTTGTACACATGGAAGTGCATATGAGAAATATGGACAACAGTTTTTTTCTCTGATCTAAAAATTCATCATTTTTTTTCCCGATTTTTTCTCTGGAGGGGGACAGGGTCTTGCTCTGTAGTCTGACTGGTCCTGAGCTCACGGCAGTCCTACTGCCTCGACCTTCTGAGTTCTGAGGTTACCTGTGTGTGCTGCCACACCCAGCTTAGGTGGTCCTGGGGAATTGAACCCGGAACTTTGTGTTTACGGGGCGAGTGCTTTTACTGCTAAGCTATGCTCCCAGCCCTGTTCCAATTTTAAAAGACTTTAAAAGATATAGATGACCTAATTTTTTTTTTTTTTTTTTTTTTTGGTGAGTTACCTAAAAGGCTTTTGTTTTTTACAATTCCCTGTAAGCCCTGTTAAGTAGGCACAGCTGGGGTAGGAAGCCCCAGTTGCAACCAGCTTTGTATTGATACCCTGAGCAGAGAGGGCGGACAAGGACTCTCCAGGAGCCCTGCCCTGCGGAACTGAGGCTGCCTGCCCCCTCGCAAGGGCAGGCGCCGGGAGGAGTGATGTCCCCGGACCCGGCTAAAGCCACAGGCTGGCTAGTGAATTCTCACTCTCGTTCTTGGTAGTGCCCCGGGAGAGGAAGAAGGCCTTCTAGAGCTGGTCGCTGCCTGGGACTTGCGCCACGTTTAAAGAGCTTCCAGGTCATGGTGCAGAGGGACGCGCGGTCAGGCACTGGCTCCTTCCTGCCGAGCCACACCAGCCTTGGCGCTGGGTGAGGGAAAAACCAACTCCGTGTTGCTTTGAAATAGGGGCCTTGCACCTGCTGTGGGGGCAGCTGGATGAGCTACTGCCACCCTGTGCTTTTCCTTTCTCAGCCCTTCCTTTATTCACCTAGAGGAAGAAGGGGCCAGACGTGGGTCCCAGTGGCTTCCACTGTAAGCTCTCTGAAGTTTAACATTAAGGATATTCAGGAGCATTTAAAACTCAACCAGTTATTTTATTAATACGATAGCATCCAGAAATGTTTTGGAACTAGGGTCGCACTTTCCACACGGGCTTTTGACAGGGTGTTGCTAGATCATGGGCCTCTCGCAGGAGGTTTGTGGCTTTGGCCACAGGCTGGGAGCCATTGTCCAGACCCTCTTCGGGTCACTCTTAAGTGACACCCAGTTATAATGATTGGCAGATCTGGAGCGGTCGTGTTCTTCCATCCAAATGCCTCTAGTAACCGGCCTCCTGTCTTGAACCTCCTTGAGGCCTGCAGAGTGGCCAGCACGGGCCCAGAGGACTGCCATGCCCCTGGCTATGCCCCTGGCCCTCGGCAGGGTGTCCCCCTTGGAGGACATGCCCCTTTCCTTACCGGACTTAGTCCGAGGCCTGGGTGTCTCGGCTGGTGTCTCTCAGACCTCGGGCTACCCTAGGACATAAGGTTAGCTATTGATGCTGTAGGACCCTGAGCCATTTCTAGGGGGTGGCAATCCAGGGATCTGAAAGGGACCTTCAGAAAGGAGAAAGGGTAGAAGAGGGATGCTAGGGGGATTTGTGAATGGACAGCAGGGAGTGGCAGATAGAAAGGTCAGGCAGCAGTTGTGCCAGGCATAGCCGTGCTCCTGAAGGAACTCTGCGTGGGGACCGCGGGCCCGAGCCGGGCGCATATAATAATGTCCATTTACAGTGAAGAAAATGGGGATCCAGAGGCGTGAAGGGTTTTGTTTCTGTGTGGAGTCAGAGGCTAAGCACGTACTCACCTCAGCCAAGGGTCCTAAGTAGACAGCGGGAAGCAGTGTCTCCTGGGAGTTCATGGGTGTGTGCGCCGCAGGTGGGCACCAGCGTTCTGGCTTGTTAGCCTACGTGAGACCCTAGAATTTACTTACCCCTGTGGAACAGTCGAGCCTCATTTGAAGGCTGTGTGGTTTATGCTATCAATAAATATTGCAGTATCACCAAAAGGCAGGGAATTTTTATTAAGTGTATGCGTGATTAGAATTGAGCCTCGAATTGGGGTAAAAGGAGCCCCGATCAATGCTGTGGTCTTCAGAATTTTTTTTTTTTTTTTTTACGAGAATCCTACCCTGTAGCTCTCCTGTCACCTGGTGGCTTTGTGCGACAGGTAGTGATCTTTGTGTGCCCTGTGAATGAAGTGGCTTTTGTGGATTGGGAACAGAAGGGCTTCAACTCGGGCGTCTGGGGTCCGGACTCGGGAAAGGTTCTGAGAGAGGGAGACAGGGTAGATGGCACGGGGAGGGGGTGAGCTGGTGTGTGTGCTTGTGTGCTGTGCTAGGAGGCGGGGACGTGTGCAGGGCCTGCCTGCAGCCGGGTGCTGAGTGCGGCCTTCTCTGGCTTGTATGAGCAGGAAGGTCGTGGAAGGCGCTGACGCTGTCGCAGAAGCGGCCCTACGTGGACGAGGCGGAGCGACTGCGCCTCCAACACATGCAGGACTACCCCAACTACAAGTACCGGCCCCGCCGGAAGAAGCAGGCCAAGCGCCTGTGCAAGCGCATGGACCCCGGCTTCCTCCTGGGCGCCCTCCCCCGGGACCAGAACGCCCTGCCTGACGAGGCCGGCAGCAGTGGCCGAGGCGCGCCAGGGGAGAAAGAGGGCAGGGGTGAGTACTCCCCGGGTACCACCCTGTCTGGCCTCCGGGGCTGCTTCCACGAGGGCCCAGCTGGCAGCAGCAACGCCAGTGGCCGCGGCACAGTGGACACGTATCCCTATGGGCTGCCCACGCCCCCGGAGATGTCGCCCTTGGACGCGCTGGAGCCGGAGCAGACCTTCTTCTCCTCCCCGTGCCAGGAGGAGCACGCCCACCCCCGGCACCTCCCCGCCCTGCCCCGGCCCCCGTTCTCCCCGGAGCTGGCCTCCAGCCCTCTCCACTGCGGCCATCCCCTGGGCTCCCTGGCACTCGGCCAGTCTGCAGGGGTCTCTATGATGCCCACTGTACCTGGCTGCCCCCCGTCTCCCGCCTATTACTCTCCCGCCCCCTACCACCCTCTCCCCTCCACCCTGCACTCCCACCTGGGCCAGCTGTCCCCGCCCCCAGAGCACCCCGGCTTTGATGCCTTGGATCAGCTGAGCCAGGTGGAGCTCCTGGGGGACATGGACCGCAACGAGTTCGACCAGTATTTGAACACCGCTGGCCACGCGGACTCTGCCGTGGGCGTGGGCGCCGGAGCCGGGACTGTCAGCGGCCACGCCCCGCTCTCTCAGGTGACCCCCACGGGCCCTGCAGAGACCAGCCTCATCTCCGTCCTGGCCGATGCCACAGCCGCATACTACAACAGCTACAGTGTGTCCTAGAGGTGCAGGCATGGAGCCCGGCCCAGACCTCACTGCCAGCTGTCTTCCTGCCCTCAGTGGCCAGAGGTCAAAACTGGTGGCCCCAGAGCCTTCACCCAAGGCCAGGACCAGTGCTGTGGGTCCAGCAGCCCTGGTCTTCCCTCGAGTGAACCTCTAGCCGCACCGGGAGCGCAGCCCTCCGCTTGCTGCGATGATGCTGCCCTCTCCCAGGGTAGGGGTTCCCTGCCCCGCCTTCCTGGTCCCTTCCTCTGTACCAGAACCTCTCCTGATGCGAACGTGGCCACACCTGATCTTCGGGTGCCCAGAGTGGAAGAGCGGGGCCAGGACGCCGGCTCCACCTCTGCCGCTCTCCAGCTGCTGCCCTCTGTGGTGGGCAGAGACCGGCAGCAAGTCCTCTGCCCCACGGCTCCTGAGATAGGGTAGTTTTGAGGCTACCTAAAGGAAAGCCGGAGAGCTCTCCCTGGTGTGCAGCCGGGGGGAGTTCTGTGTCATGCATGCCCGAGGACGCAGGCTTTCAGCTTTCTGCGCGGTGCCGCGGTGACCCAAGGGGATGCTTCCAGTTGGAGCAAACATACTCTCCCGACTGGGGAAACCAGCCGGCGTGGTTACCTGCATCCCTGGAAATGAGACTGAATTCAAACTGTTTTATAAAGAAGGTCTATTTTTAGATAAATTCTTTTTTTAATCACACGTGCTTCAAGAGCATCTGCACAGCCCATGAGAGATGCCCCTAGCCCTAGCCCGCTCACCCTTAGCCACACACCTGTGCAGCATAAATCACGAGGTTTTTCTCAACTCTGGCAATCGCTCATCACCGCCTGCTCCAAAGATCGGAAGAGCCAGGGACCTGAGACGTTTTGCAATAAAACAGCATCCCAGTCCATGAATCCAAAGGTGCTCACTCCTGGAGTGGAATTTCAGCTCGGTTCTCTCGGTGCATTGCGGAAGGAGCCTCCTCACAGCCCCGGCCTCTCCCCTCTTCCTGGGATTGCTTTCTTCTAGTTTGCTCTTTCTTCATTTCTGAACTGGCTCCTAATTCAGAGCCCCTGACTTGAAATCCCTCCTGCGTCCAGGAGGGGGTCTTTCTTCTCCGGAGGAGCAGCTGGTCCCTCCAGGACTGACCATGTCGGACGCGCAGGCACACTCGCCACACCAGAACCTCACCAACTCTGCCACCGTTTCTGACCCGAGATACTTCCAGCCTCCCCCGAGTCCCTCCGAAGGAGCACCCCGAACCCTAACCGTGAACGAACAGGACACTTGCTTGTCTTTTGGTGTCGGCCTGTTACTGCTGGGTGCACTGTGTTTTGTATATTCTCTTACTATGTTCACCTTATATTTTGTGTTGTCGACAGATCCTTTTTTTCCTTTCTTGCAAGAAGTCTTATTGTAAAATCACTTACAAGCTATGATTAATGTTTATGTCTTTATGTTATGACTGTGTATGCCGTTTGGTAATAAATAGTAAATCCTTGGTGATATGACTGACAGGTGCCCGATCCAGAATGTGTTATTAATAATCTTGTGAAACAGTATCACGACATTAAGCTAAATTGTTCCTTTTTTTGTAAGACCTACACATGCTTGGAATGGTTATGGATATTGATTTGTCAAAAATATTTAATTTAAATAAACGTTTTTATACCGAGACCATTCTGTCGTTTGAAGTAGAGTTTTGCAAAAAGAAAAAGTTTTCAAGTGAGGAGTAGAGGGTACGTTTGGGCTGTTTGTATTCGTCAAAATGCATCAACTTTTTAAAATTGAAAGTATAGTGTCATGGGGATCGCTCGTTGTGCGACTTACGGCTAGTAATACGTAAGTCCTCGTCTCGCGCGTTGGAAGCGGTGTTGTTCTCGTGAATGCTGACCAAAATGATGGTTGGGGCCCACAGTATCCAGGGTTCCCCCTGTAGATGACTTTACACTTGCAGAGAGGAATGCGGTGACCACAGGCCTCCAGAACGTGCAAAGTGAGTTTGGTCCAATTATTTGCGTATTTATAACAACCACACTGTCTTCTTTTTGAAGTCATCTTGACAAACACCCGCTTGCCGCCTTCCTTCGGTGTAGTTATGGACAGTACGGCAGTGTGTCAGGCTCGGACCCTCGGTGGCTTGCGGAAGAGGCGGGGGAGTGTGGTGTGGTGACTAAAGCACGGGCATCTGGTGACATGTAGGGTTACAGCCCAGCCAAAAAGCAGCTGGGAAAAACTGATGATTCCTCAGTCCCTGGGTAGGTCACCTCTCCCCGCCTTCTCCCTAGTGAAGCAGTTGTGACTTGTTAGATCCAAGGGCAGCCTTGTGTCGTGTGCTTTCCCAGATCCCCTGGCCAAGGAGTGAATCTTGGGGGGCCCCATGGACCTCTGCTCAGCCTTCAAGTTGATCATAAGCTGTGCTTACTACTTTCATAGCACCTTACAGGTATGGGGAGCTTTATCGAAAGGTTTATCTGCTATTTCTCATCGATAGCCCTTGGAGTGGACTGTCAGCCCCATGGCATAGCCAGGGACACCAAGGCCCAGGGTGGGGGCTGGCATGGGGCTCACTGTGCCTGCCAGGACATCTGTCCGATATGTGTGGGTGTGTTTTTGATACCTAGTGCCTTCACAGTGAGCCACATCCCCAGCTCAGCCCTTTTATCTTACTTTTAATTTTGAGATAGAGTCTTGCCAAGCCACCATGTTGTCCGGGCTGGGCTCAAACCCACGATCCTCTTGCCTCAGCCTCCCAGAGTGCTGGGATTCCACGCTCGGCCCCTGGGTCTGGCTGCATTTGTTGGCAGCGCTACCCCAAAGGTCTCCAGCTGGGCTCGGTGTCTTTGCTTTAGTGCTTTGGAAGCTGTGCTGGCCAGTCCGCATCTGCCGTAGCCGGGAAGGAGAGAGCCAACGGGAAGTTACGAGGGTGACTGGGACTGGGAGGAACCCAAAGGCTGTGCTGCACCAGCAGTAGGTGGTGGCCTCTACAGGGTCGTCGGCTGTCCAGACACGATGATCAGGCACTTCTGCCCCAGACATGTCCCTTGACCCCGCCACACAGGCACACTTCATCCCAGGACTCACTGTCGGGTGGGCGTTGTCTCTGTGTCCGCCGGGGCAGGAAGCAGGCCGCTCTCAGCGAGGCCTAGGGGCCCAGACCCAGCACCCTGAGTATCCCAACTGCCTGCTGTGGTCTCTGTCACCTGCAGGGCCCACAGCACTGTTGGCTTTGGCCAAGGAGAGCGGGTGGCCATGCCTCCTGTTATTTTTCTAAAATGTCCCTCACTTCTAGGACATGTATTTACACAGTTGCTCTCTCTCTCCCTCCCCCCCCCCCTCTTTTTCTTTTGAGACAGGGTCTCACTCTGTAGCCCAGGCTGGTGCTGAACTCACTATGGAGCCCAGGCTGGCCTTGGACTCAGGTAATCCTCCTGTCTCAGCCTCCAGAGTGCTGGGATTACAGGCGTGCACCACCACGCCCAGCTTATGTGGTGCTGGGGAATCGAACTCGGGTACTTAGTACTTGCTAGGCAAGCGCTTTAACCACTGAGCCGTTCCTCCAGGCCCAGGGAAGGTCTTTTTATTGTAAAGAAGAAGGAGGAAAAGGCAGGCTTTCATTGGGGAATGGGAAAATGTACTTGGTGGAAACTTCGGGAATGTTCCCAAATGATGCCAGCTGCCATTCTCGGTGGTTCTCTTCTCCGAGGTTCTCATGGTTGGGTCATTTCCCTGCCCCCCCCCACCCCACCCATTTGTATGGTCACTTATTTCTCACAGGTGCAATACAGGTGTCAGGCCCTTAAGATATGGGAGGTATTGTGCCTAGAAAGGTGTTGGCTTCTGATGCAAAAATGACTCCCAGAGCCCCGCGAGACCGGTAATTGTGTCTGGAGGTGCCAGCGATGAACTTTTTGAAGCCAGGCTGTGACGTGTGAAGGTACGAGTTCCCGTGGAGGGCAGACGGCCAGTGTGTGGGCTCGTTCCTGACATGCACCCTTACATGGGACGGATCAGAATCTACAAAAGCCCTGTAGTTCCTCTGCCCTTATCCGAGGAGTCAGAGAAGCTTCCTTTGCCTTATTCCGTTTTCAGAAAGACAGGAGCGCCAATCTCATGCCTCAGGGCACCGTGAAAGTCAAGGGACGTGGGTCCTATTGCAAAATGCGCAGAAGATCAGTGACTGGCCCACCCATCAGCCTTTCGGATCCATTGGGCGGCATCCTGACAGGGACCAAGCACACACAGCCCTCTGTGTCCCCGGGCGGCTGAACCCCCGTATAGGAAATGGTGTAGCATTTACCTGTAGCCTCGTGTGTTTTGAGTCGTCTCTAGATGATCTGTAATACCTAGAACAATGTGAGTGCCACATAAATAGTTGTTACAGTGCATTGTTTAAGGAATAATGACAAGAAAACAAAGCCTGCCCGTGCTCCCTGCAGACAAGGCCACCCCGGCCTCTCTGCATCGCCCAAGTCAGGGACAGTGTACCCGCTCTCCTGAATGGCCTCCAAGTGCGACAAGTTGACTCTCTGTAGACCCAGAACTCGTAAGGCCTGAAGGCCGACTGTGCATTTTTACTGGAAGGAGCAGAGCTTGGTACTGGAGATCCTCCTCCCAGCTCTGTGACCTTGGAAGAAAACACTGACTGGGTTGACTGGAAGGAGTCGCTGTCATCACTGCGTCAGTCCCAGCTTTGGTGGAAACGGAAGCAAGGCCAGAGAGAGAAAGGAGTTGGTGTGGGACTGAGTAGCTGCGAACCGAGTTGGGGGTGTTGGGGAGAAGAGTTGGGAAATGGTCCCTTAGGGCTGTGTGGACACTGTGGAGAGGAACCCCTCACGCTCTGTTCCTAAGAGCTCACCAGCCTCCAGTTTCTCAGCGGGGTAGGGGCTGGTGGCTTGGGGGTAAGGTAAGAGGGAAATAGGCTGTCTTTAGAAAGTCTCCAGGAGACTTCCCGAAGTGTCTGCCTCGGCCTCCCGCAGCCTAGCTTTTGCCTATGGCCACTGTCCAGGACACGGAGGCTGGAACAGAGGCCAGAGGCTCCGAGGAGACCGAGTCCCAGAGTGGACGCACCCCTTCAGGGCACATGGGATCTCTGGCAAGGGCCATGGCTGGCCCCGATATCCCTGGTGGATGGTGTCCTTCTGGGGGCCCGCCCCGTCCGGCAGTCCCGGGGGCCAGGGCCCTTGGTAGGGGACGGGGACAGAGCTGGGGGCGAGGGCTGGCAGGGGCCTGGAGCGCTGCGGAGGAGTGGGTTGCAGAGCCTTTTCCTGCCCACGGCGCTAGCTGGAACGGGAGCAGGAGGAAGTGGCCCCAGACCAGTGTTTCCTGTCTGATAAGCCGGGCCCTCTCTGCACAGGGAGCCTGGCCGGCCCACCTTCGCGCTCAGCCCTGCCCAGGGAAGGGCTGGCCCAGGAGGAAAATCTCCTTTCCAGATTAGCCGCCTGCGCCTCCCCCACTCCTGCCTCAGCCTCAGGAAACCCAGGCCCTCGCCGGCAGGGCCCGCCCCTGGCGGCCTCCAGGTTCTGGACTCCCGACTGTCTGGGAGTCGCCCCTCCTGCCCCGCCTCCTGCACCTTAGTCTCTGCCTGTGTGCGCTTGGAAATCGGTCTCCATGTCCAGGGTCACCGCTCAGTGGCTGTGTGGCCGTCGTGGAGGACTACTCAGGAAAGACAGACAGGCTGGCCCAGAGGGAGAGGTGGAGCTGGCAGCTCCAGATCCCCGCCGTGCCAGCCGCTGACAGCCGGGCGGCCGGTGAGCCGTGTTCAGTTCCCAAGAGCGGCACCATAGCAAGCTCAGGGGCTCCTCCCGCCCTTGGCTTGGAGGCTGGACTCTGCGAGTGTCCAAGGGCGGCAGAGATGGCGGAGATAGGGTGAGCGGCTGACAGGGTGTGTCCCTTCTTTTCACTGCCATTTTGACTGACCCGAAGTCCTCCCTCCTGTCTCCAAGCTGCCCGGGGAGCAGCCTTGCCCCGGGCTGGCCACTGTCCATGGGTTGCAGAGGTCGGGTGACACGGAAGGGGACATGCTGTTCAGAGGCCTGGCAACGCCCTCCTGGGGGAAGGGACAGGGTTTCTCAGCCCCACTCACAGGCACAGCCCCATCGCTGACCACGGGGACCCGCCTGCCAGCCAGGCGCTGCCACTGTGGGGGATTCGCTCTGCCCCAGAGGCAGGCTGCCCCCGCGCCCCAGAGCCTACCTGGGTGACAAGAGGTCCCCAACCAAGTTGTTGCCTAGACCAGGTGCGCCTGACCTGCTCGATACACGTGACTGGTGTCCCACGATGTGGTGTGCGCACAAGGACCCGAGCCCCAGCGACACAGCCCGTCGCAGTAACCCGGGGCTCTTTTGGCGAGTAGGGGAGCCGATGTGACGCCTGGGAGAGAGGGGGCGCCATCTTGGCACTGCTGGCGGGTGGGAGACAGGCCCCTCTGCCGGGGGAGCTCTTGGCCTGCTGCCAGGTTGAGCAGCCTCCACCCAGCCCTCCTGAGCCTCCGGCCCAGAAACAGCCGGTGGGCGGTGAGAGGAGGCGGGGAATTCCCTGGGCAGCCAATCGGCCTGCAGCCCCGGGGGATGGCAGGAGGCCACCAAGCTGTTGGGGTCTTCTGAGCCTGGAGACGTGGGCGAAGGACTGAAGGTGGGGGACTAGGCGTCTTCATGCAGGTCTCTGCTGAGCTCACTCAGCTGCGAGTGTGCTGTGTGACCCTGGGCCAGTCACAGCCCCCTCTGGACCTCAGAAAATAACAGGCAGAACACACAGTTTCCCAGGGCTAGACTACCCTGATTGTGTGAGCCCTGAGAAGGGAGAGGGCCCAGGCCTCCGTGTGGAGGTGGAGGAGAGGTCCCGGTAGGGGCTCCCTGGGAGCCGTGCACAGGTGGGCTGAGCTGCCACAGCTGCGCCAGGCCTGAGCGCCTCTCACCGCATCATCCTCCTGCCCCCGCTGCCCTGGGCTGCAGTGGGAGGCCCCAGACACCTGGCCTGGCCCTGTTCCCGGGCATCACTGCCCGCCCCACCTCCTGGGAGCCCTGCCCCGCCTTGCCCACATGGCCTCTTCCTCTGCCTGGGTGCTGGGCTGGCAGGATGGCGCAAGAGGCCTCTGTCACCGGAGCCCCGCCTGCAGATCCTCACATGACCCCGAAGCCAGGCACGCCTCCCGGTGATGGGGCTTGGTGGGCTGCAGCTGGCACCTGCAGGAGTCAGGACTTGGCCCTTTTCTCTTAGATTTCGCCCTCCATACCCCTTGAGCTCTCTCCAGTCCTCACCCAGTCCCACACCAGCCATCACCGGAGGCCTCTCTGCTCCCCTGCCAGGTACATGGTTCCGTAATATCGTTCCTAAAAAGCACTTCCCCCCTTAAAACCTTTTGATTACCCAGAACTGCCAACAACACGGGACTTGAACTCCTCCGAGGGACCTGCAGGGCTTTTTGCCATCCACCCGCAGCCCACCTGGCCCGCCTCTCCTCACCCGACCTGATGCCCACAGCAAGTTCCCAAATGGCATCTGTTTCCTCACGTTCCAGGGCCTGCGCTCAGGCTCTTCCTCCTGGCCGAGAGGCCCCACCTGCCCCTGGTGGTGTCCTTTATGTCCAAGGACCCGGCGGAATGTTTCCCTCGCAGGCACTCGTCAGCTCACCTTCCCCGTCTTCCTGAGCTGCCGTCCCAGTCCCTCCCCACCTGGCTGTATTTTCTGTCTATTCTCAAAAATTTCTCACATGGCGTTTACGTGTGGTGGTGAAACGTGTTTTTAAGCTCTCTCCTCCCGCTGGTCTGGGAATGTGTTTACCTGAGAAAGGGATTTTATTGATCCGTGGTCCCATGGGGCCTGGTCCACGGCAGGCAGGCGCACAGGAGGTGTCTGAGGATGGAAGAGCCTCCGACCCAGACCACCCCGCCAGCTGCTCCAGGTCCCATCATGTGCCCCTGGCTTTGCTCCTTTGTGGCTCAGTCTCTGCTTCAGCTTTCTCCAGTTAAGAGCTTTCAGGTTAAGCTTCGGTCCTCCCCACAAGGGCTGGGAATGGCTCAGGAGAAGGGAGAAATAAATTCCTAACATCATCACCTCTTGACGATTGTGGAAAAATTTAATTCTCCCTGGATCCTGGCCACTTCCTAGGCTGTGTCCATACCCCGCCCTTGGCCTTAAGTCAGGAAGAGAAACAATTTATAATTCTGTCCTCACCAGAGCATGGGGAGGAAGGGAATGTGTACCACATGTGGGGACACACACAGAGGTCACCCACTCTTGCTGTCCTTTGATCCCTTAGGACAGACCCCAGGGGCCTGACTTGGTGTTAACATTTGCCGTCCTAAGGAGGCGGCTCTGTCCATGGGCACATTCAGCCACTCAGGGCCATTACAAAACCTTACATTGTTGACCTCGTCAATTGTGTTATAAAATCCATGACAGTGGCTGGGGATGGGGACATAGCTCAGTGTTGAGAGTGGTTGTCTAGCACACGTGAGGCCCTGGGATTGGCTCCCCAGCACCACATAAAAACTAGCCAGGCGTGGTGGCACGTGCTTGTAATCCCAGGAGGCTGAGGCCGAAGAACTGCAGCGCATTGAGGCCAGCCCAGTCTACATAGAGAGTTCAGGACCAGCCTGGACTACAGAGCAAGCCCCTGTCTCAAAAATAAATCAAGTTCATACAGAAAACTTGGGAGTTTTCTGAGTCACAAAGAATGAGAGAGACAGAGAGAGAGAGCCACGTAAGGATAACTTTCATTAGTATTTCGTTGTGTTTCTTCTACATTTTTCTTCTAAATCCACGTGTCTGCTCACATAAATATTTAAATTTCTTTTAGAATATTGGGATTATATTGTTTTGGATACCTGATCTGCTTTGGTGTTATTCCGTGGCACTGGGGACAGAGCCCCAGGCCTTCACCCTGAGCTACATCCTAGCCCCTTTTTATTTGTAATTTTGAGACAGAGAGTCTTGCTAGGTTGCTAAGTTGTCAAGACTTGGCTCAAACTTGGAATTGTCCTGCCTCGGCCTCCCAGCCGTGCCAGGATTACTGGCCTGCACCCCCAGTGGACACGTGGCTGCAGTGTCCTTCAGAATGGGGGTGTGATGCTCATGGCTGCTGATGTTCTGCAGTGGACTTTGGTCAGTCCTTTTCCCTTTCAGTGGCTGCTGGATGTCCTGTGGTGGCTTCTTTATAAGGCCTTCTTCTGTTCACTGGGTCACCACTAGACACCCCAACCGCTCCCCTACCCCACTGCTAATGCCTTCAGTTTTTTGAAGAAATTTGGGTTGCCACCCCTTCTACGCAGAGCTACTCCCTGCTGGTCCGTCCTGAGGGACAAAGCCCTTCCAGCATTTCCCAGCCTCAGCTGCCCACATCCCAGGGACAATGGCAGGGGGGCGGCAGGATGCTACCTGCGCGTGCGGCCATCCCTGAGCACCTGGTGCTGAGCTCCTTGTTGAGGCACTGGTGGGTGTGAAGTTAAGATCGGTCTGTGTTTTATTTTTCTCACTGTAAGTTCTATCATGGGATTGGATATATTTTCAAAGAACATGTCCCTGCGCTCCCCTGGCCACTGGCTGCCCCTCAGGCAGCACTAGTCAGCCCTGCTCGGAAAGGCCTGTCTGGGGCGCCAGGCCCAGCCCAGGTGGCCAGAAGCCACATGTGCCCACCTTCAGCTCCCTGGCTGCCAGGGGGGAAGTGACTCCACTGAGGTCTATGCAGTCACTCAGCAGCTTGGCCAGGCCTCCCCAGGATGCTGGGCACCGGCCCTGGGCTGCTGGCTGCCAGGCCTTGGCCTCCAATACATGCTGTCTTGCTTGAGAGGGAAAGCTCTCTTCCTGGGAGGGAGAGACAAAGGCCCTGGGGTGCCTGGGGCCTGGAGACGCCCAGGGCTTGGGAGCACCTTGTCCTGTGTGAGCCTCTTTACTCAGTAGGACTATGACTGTGCAGGACATGATCTTTCTGTCCCCTGTGCAGCAAGACAGGCTTGGCAGGGGGTACATAGCACCTTGGAAACACGCAATGGAATTTATTTTTTACTTGGTAGTACTTGGGATTAAACTCAGGGATTTTGCTCTGAGCTACAAACTCTGGCCATTTTTTATGTTTTATTTTGAACAAGGTCTTGCTAAGTTGATAAGTTGCCTGGGTTGGGCTCAAATTTGCTATCCTCCTGCCTCAGCCTCCCAGAATGTTAGGATTACAGGTATAAGCCATCACACCGAGATTGAAGCATGGAAATTAAAAAAAAAAAAAAAAAACCCAAAAACAAAACAGCAAAGCTTGTTGTGAACATGCAGCTTTAAGGAAAGCCCCCTGGGTCCCCTTTTTGGACTGAGAGGATAGGAGTCTCCTGCCCTCCCACACAGAAGGTCTGCTCCACTAGACACTAGGGGCCAGCTGTCCGTTGGCATCTGCACATCTCCTCCATAGGCCCTTGCCAGCACGGGCACGACCTAACTTGCCTGCCCTGCCCTACCCAGCTCCTCTCCAGGTTTCTGGCTTTGAGGGCTCCCATCCTGTCCCCTCAAGGAGGCCACGAGTCCCTCCTGTGCTGAAATCCTGCTTCTTCCATGACCAGATCAGCCTCTGCATGGCTGGACTGTCATTTTAGGAACTGAGTGCTAGGTGCCGTGCCTTGTGCCCAGACCCACTCTCCTAGAGGCTAGGAGGGACTCCAGGCAAGTCTCCTGTGTCCCCTTTCCTTTTCCTCTGTGTCCCAGGAGATGACCGAAGAGCGTGACTATGCGAGGGACCTTCTAGGATCCCTTCAGCTTGAACATTTTATATTTCTGAGGTCTCAAACCTTCTGGTCTCAAAGAAATGTGCAAAGCAATACCTAACTCTAAAACCTCGGGGGGTGGGGGGTGGGGGAGGGCTACTGCCCAGTGAGGGCGGGCAGCATTCACTCATTCGTTTGCTCAATTGATTGTAGTACAGTTCTTCATTAGTCCAGTGGTGTGCGCCAGGGGGGCGAGTGACAGCTGCACCAAGTTGCTTTGTCGGTCTCCAAGGAGAGACCCACTGCGCCCCTGCCCCTGGCTACGAGGCTGGCTGACACTGCCTTCCTGAATAGAATGTAACGGGGAACGAGGCTCCATCTGTTCCAACCTGCCACCTCTGTCCCCTCTTGCTGAAACCCAGCTCCATATCAGGTGGAAACTCCATATCAGCTGGAGAAGCCCCCGCAGTGCGAACGGGTCGCCCTCAGCAGCCAGAGGTCAGCAGCCAGCCGGGGATGGATGCCATCTTTGAAGGGGCTCTGTCAGCCCCATTTGGGCTGTCCCGAGTGAAGCCACATGGAGCTGTTCTCTTGAACTCTGCCTAAACTGCAAAGTCATGATATATATATTTTTTTGAGACAGGGTCTCGCTCTGTGGTCCAGGCTGGTCCTGAATTCACTTCAGAGCCCAGGCTGGCCTTGGACTCACGGCAATCCTGTCTCAGCCTCCCGAGTGCTGGGATTACAGGCGTGCACCACCACGCCCAGCTTATGTGGTGCTGGGGAATCGAACTCGGGTACTTAGCACTTGGCTTAGCACTTTAATCACTGAGCCATTCCTCCAGCCCATGATATTTGTTTTTGAAACCACTGAGCTCAGGGACAGTTTGTCATGCAACCGTAAGTAACCGACACACACAGAGCTCTTGGTGGTACCTGGGATACAGGTTGGGGCGCATGATTCGGCTCTGGCTTCCCCTGAAGGCGGAACCCAGTACAGAGGCTCTTGTGCATAGCTTCTTTGGGAAGTTTCTCAGACAGCAGGAATGAAGCCCAAAGACAGAAGGACAGAGAAGAAGGAGCCAACCCGAGGTGTGTCCCCAAGTCACCGTCATGGGTTACTATTATGGGTGGCAGATGCGTGATCCCCTTCTGAGACTCCATAGGGCCAAGTTTCAGATTGTCCCCTCTGAGATAGACGGAGAAGCAGGTGACCTGGCCTCCTGTCTCCTTGTGGCTGGGTTGGTCCATGGACGTCAAGGTCCTACATATCTCGGACATGGGTGCACGTGGAAGCCATGCTGACTTCTGAGGAGTCCCCACACTGTGAGCTCAGAGAAGTCAGGACAGGTGACACAAAGCTCCCCTGGAGCTTCCTTCTGCCCCCAGGTTCATACCGCTGGCAAGCTCTGCACACACACATGTCCTGCTGGTGCTGTTCTTGAGACCATAACTGCTGGCCCGAGTTGGTGCGTCTTGCAGAGTCTTCTAAGGGGTATGGCCCCAACTGTTTGCCACAACTTCCTGCCTATCCTCGGAAGTTCTAAAGCCTTTGCTGGCCTGACTGGCCTCAACCCACTCGCAAATATGCCCGAGGCACTGGAGTTCTGGGAAGACAGCACTGAGGCTGGTTGACTCAAAAGGCTCTGGGCGACATCAGCTGTGCCACTCCCGCTGCTTTGAAGGTCACAGGCAGCGTTGCTGGGCTCTTCTGGGGAGAGCCACAGAAAGGGCAGCCTCCTGAGAGAACCTTCTAGAATACCAGGGCCCACATCACCCAAACCTGTGGTGTCGAGACCTGGTCAGGCTTAGAAATCCCATGTCCCGGTCCCCACTCCAGCCCAGGTGCTGTGAAGCCGTGTCTGGAACTGCACTCTTAGGATGCCGGATTGGAAAGGGACTTTATTTAGAAAGGACTTTGGGACATCCTGCTCCTCGTTTCAAAACCCCAGTCTGTGTAACTCATCCTTTTGGGCAGGTGTAAAAGAACGTTAGAGGCCTTTACAAACACGCCGAGAAGTCGCCTGGGCCCTGCGAGTCTTGTGTTCCAAGCAGCACTGCGGGACCGTCATAATTAGACGCTGGTGGCGGGTGTAGGTCTGGCCTCCTGCATTGGACAACAGACAGTCTACTGACTTAGACAGGAGGTGGCAACGCTGCCGCCAGGGCAAAGACATTTTCTTTGTCTTGTCTGTTCTTTCTTTCTTTCTTTCTTTCTTTCTTTCTTTCTTTCTTTCTTTCTTTTTTGAGACAGCGTCTCACTCCGTAGCCCAGGCTGGTACTGAACTCACGATGGAGCCCAGGCTGGCCTTGGACTCACGGCAGTCCTCCTGCCTCAGCCTCCCGAATACTTTTCTGCAGAGCGTTAGAGTAGTGATGGCTAGCTGTGCCCCATGTCACTCTATGGTCTCTCAGAGTCAGGACCAAAGGTAGCTTCTCCAAGGCAGCCATCGCTCCAGGCGAGGGGCGGTCCTGCTGGCAGGCCGTGCCCTCAGGGGCAGGGATGGGCCAGAGAAGCGCTCCCATTTAGGCAGGCAAGAGGTTTGGCTGCTTCTGTCACGGCTCTAGCCTCCATTTGTCACGTGACCTTGAGCAATCGTTCCATCTGCCTGAGCCTCAGTTTCCTTCTCCATGGAGCAGGAGCCTCTCCTGCCCTTCCAGTCGCACTGACCTCAGTCAGATACCGGGTGTGTGCACCTTGTTGGCACTCCTAGCCGAGCCACTGCCTGACAGGGCGGAGCTGGCCCCAGGGCGCCGGATCAAGGGCACAATCTCTCAGTCGATCTCTCCTCTCGCTCTGCCCTGCCTCTCGTGCCCTCTTTCTCTTCCTTCTTTGCGATGCAGTCCTGGCTCCAGGCTGCTCTGGCCTCCTAGAATCCACAGCCTCACAACCAAAGGGAAAAGAGCTCTGTCAGCTTTCAGTAGAAAACCCCCCATCAACCACCGCGGCTGGGTGGGCTGAGGATAGGCACGTTGGTCCAGTTTGCATCAGGTGCCCGTGCCTGGTCCAGTCACTGTGGGCCCTGACAGTGGGGTGTGGTTGGCCCATTTGGGAAATACGCTCACTCACGGAGGTGCTGCAGGTGGGGGTTCCCTGAGGACCACGGGACTGCACACTCTGTATGGCTCTCATTGCGCCTTTTGTGTCTTCTCAGACCTATCCCAGTGTCTGGCATACAGTAGGCACATAATACCCTCAACAGACGTGACTGGTGACCGAAGGTGACTGGAGCTGTATGAACCTGCTTATGGCTTTCGTGTCGCGCCTCCCCCCGTGAGCGTTTTGTTGCGGGTTAGTGTTCTGCTTTGGAATTCAGGTTCCTCAAAAGTGAGGGACCTTGTGTAGTGTGTGCACTGTTGAGTCCCCAGTGCCTAACGATGTCTGGAACAAGTAATTGGTTGATTAATGTCTGTGACATGACTGAACGTCGGTGGTCTCCTACACAGAGTGTCTCCGCGGAGGAGTCCCACTCTGTTACGTCAGGTCCCTCATCGCCTTCTCCACCCCCTTCCACCCTCGTTTCTGCTGTCTGCCCCTCTGGCTGCAGCAGCAGCTTCTGTAGGCCCAACGACAGGCCACCTGACGCCAAGGCCACTTGTGCTTCGTAGCTGTATCTAAAAAAAAAAATCTAGTGAGAAAGTTACTTTTACCAAGGTACTAAGATCTGTTAGCATTTATATTTGCATTATAACCTCAAAAAATAAGGATTTCATCTTTGTTGATATATTAAAAGGAATTTTTGGTAGGTTTTGCAGCATTGGGAGGTGTTCCGCAGTCAACAGAAGGAACCTCCAAAGTGTCACTTTGCTGTGTTGGACGACAACGTGACCCTTTCCTGGAGCCGATTTTCCTGCTGTGGAGCTGGTGACAGGCATCGTTCAGCCAGGTGGACAACTCTCCCACAGGGGCGCTGTGTGGTGAGCTACCTCCCTCTCATTTCCGGGTTATGTACAAGAAAAGTTAGCATCAACAGAGAACGAAGTTGGGTTTGAACTCTCAGCCCTGTGTGTTGAACTGTGATTCCCAAAGTCCCGCTGACCTCCCGAGCTCCCTGCCCTGCCTTGTCCCGCAGCCAGCGATGTCGCCATACCTCTCCGGAGTACGGTGAGTGCAGAGAACCATTTTGTGCAACTTTGGTTTTACCCTCCATGTTGAGATAATCGCACCGTCACTAGCCACACTTTCCTCCTCTGTTGTCAAATGGGTTTGCTGAACAAGGAATGTGCAAGCGCAAACACTAAAATCAACAGCTGTGGGGTCGCTCCCTGGGGCAAGTGCACACGTTCTGCCTTCCGGCTCCCGTGCCAACTGCGTGTGGTCCTGGCTCGTGGCTCCTGCTGTGCCACAGCCGGCTCCATGGACCTCAGCAGCACAAGCGCAGAGCGGCCTGGAGCGGCTGGCAGGAGCAGTGGCTCGGGATCTCAGCTTCAGCCCCGAGGAGGGTTGGGCTCCACTCAGCTGCTGTGTCTGCCTCCAACCCACGTCATGGGGAGGGCCCCGGGCACTGGCCCACAGAGGGCCCACTGAGTCAGGAAGGCGTTGTGGGATAGGGGATTGGAGGGCAGGTGAGAACTGGCCGGTTGCACACCTTGAGTGCTCAAACCCTGGGAGACGCACACACTGGGGTGTAGTCCTGGGGGCCCCTGCTCTCCTTCCATTCTCAAAAGTAACCCTCCATCGGCCTCCCTTCCACAGTGGCAGCCGGGTTCTTGGAATCCAACTCTTCTGCCAGCCATGAGTTCTCACACGGTCTCAGGGACACATGTTCAAGCAGGCCTAACATGGGGACAATAGGCCCTGTGCACACCCAAGACTGTGGCCCTTTCTCCTCAGGCTCCAGTGGATACCCCAGTCTCACACTCGTATTGGGATTGTTCACTGGCTTAGGGTCTCCTGGCCTTGCACATGTGTGAGGCTCACGTGGGGAGCGTGCCAGGATGGGGGGACATCAAAAGGCTGCTCGGTGTTCCTCCTGGGCATTTTCTCATGGGACTTCTCGGCTTCTGTTCACAGCCCCAGGCAGAGTGGCCAGGCTGGACTCTGAGGGTACGTACAGCCTCAGCCTCAACTCCGATAGGCCCTGATCCCACTCCTCATGACTGATCTCCCCCCTGGGGGACTCCCTGCTGGAGTCTTGCTCAGAGTTGAGGTCTTTGAAGGGGGGCTGGAGCGCAGCAGCTCTGAACATGCTACATGGGGCCTTGTCAGGAAAGGCTGGTCACCGGTAGTGCGACCCGCAAACGTGTGCCCTTGTCCCTGGCTGCTCCTTTCTCTCTCTGCTTCCTGGCCGCCATGTGGCCAACAGCTTCCTCCACTGTGCCACTCAGCCGTGCAGCCTGGGCTCTGGAGCCAGCAGACCACAGAAGGAACCCACTGAACTGTGAGCCAAGACGCCTCTTCCCCTTTAAGTTGTGGGTGCCAGGTATTGTGTCTCAGTGATGGGCTAGTGACTGATGTGCACCCCCACCCCTCCACCCCCGCATCCATAAATGCTCCTTGGTTGCTCATGAAAATGTGTGCTCACCGTGTCCTACGACTAGGACTTCTACAGGTCTGTTTAGAAGCTGGAGAAAGGAGGGCATCTTCCCCAGCTGGCTCAGGGCCAGGTTCTTGGAATCTAATTCTTCTGCTACTAGTTCTCCCATAGTCTCAGAAGACCCCCAAAGACGGCTACGGCCTTTCTCCCTCCAACCTTTCTCCTCCATCACCAGGCTCCTCTGTCCTTCAGCCAGTGTCACCAAATAGCCACGGAAGACCTCTGGGTGAGGGTGTTAGTGTCCATCAATGAGCAGAAAGATTGTGAGGGCAGAACTTCCAGCAGAGGGCTGGAGGGGTTCCAGGACAGACAGGGCACCATGGTGCCTCCTCCATCACGTGGTCCAACCACACTAGCCATTGGATGCTACAGTGAGATGGGTACGGTGCCTCTTGGGACATTGGGACAGAGGAGAGGTTCAGTTCTTTCTTAAATTGTTGGATCAATCTTTCTGTCTGTCTGTCTTCCCGCACTCTGTAACATTTTCTAACATCTGTGCTACTGGGTGGACGAAGCCCCAACTCAGACCCTAGCCCTGGTACGGAGAGTACAGCCCTGAGGAGGCACCCCAGGCACCAGGCTCAAGCACCCGCCCCCTCAGCTGGCTCTGCTGGTGCTAAGTACATAAGCCAGGCCAGCTGGGTCCCCTCACGCAAGTGCAGTGAGTGGAGTGTTGAGGGTTCCCAGGGATGGGGCCTGGGGTGGGCACGGCAGTGCCAGGAGCCCACTGAGCAGAGCTCTGGGTCTGACTTGCCTGAGTAGAAGGCCTTAAACTCCTGGAGTGGTCAAGCAGATGCTGGGGGTGGCGAGGGGTAAACCCCACGCCTTAGATCCAGGCCAGGCAGCAGGGACTACTTAGCACCTTCTGGGTCACGGGTCCTGCCAGGCTTGAGCCTACACTTCCAGGACCTCTGGATAGTAGGCAGTGCCTAGCCAGCTTGTTCCATGTCAGCCTTATTCTCTCTTGGGAAGAGACAGCAAGCGATAAGGTCCTTCCAGTTGAAGACAGTTGCCTCCTGCCTCAGGGTAAGCAGCATGGGCTCTGGTGGAGGGATGAGCTTTTCGGGGGAGAGGGGCTTCTATGAGCTCTGCAGCCACACTAGCCTTGTCTTGGCAAGGAGAATCCCAGGACCCAGTGAGTTTGTGCCGCTTCTGCCAGCCGGAGGCCTGCTTGGTTGGCATCTGGGGTCCACCTCACTCTCACATGCTTGAATCTACCTCTGGGCTGCTTTTAGTGGAACGCAGGCCCACCTAACTGTACCTAGAGCAGCCCCATGATAGGCTGAGGCCGGCAGAGCCCTCTCCCTTTCTGGGGCACAAATCCACCTGGGTCAGACCTGTAGTGATGGACGACGGATGCCGAGACAGAGACAGAGGACGCAGACTGCTTTGTGTTTTCGCATTGCTCCGGACGGTGCTGAGATGCCCAGAGCCCTCCTCACCCACCAGGCCCCGCTACTTCCCTGCTCTGCCTTTCTTGCCTTTGCTGGACTTGAAGCTGCCCTCTCCACCCCCCTGGCCCGGAAGGGAGGGGGGGAAGGGGAGGGGCACGTTGAGACTCAGTATCTTCCTCTGAAGCCTCAGATCCAAGATGTCGAAAGCCGCCTGGATCTGGAACTGCAGCAGCTCCCGCAGGCACCGGATCTGGGTGCGGATAGCCTCGCCAACAAGGCTCTCCAGGGCCTGGGGGGGGGCACATGGTGGGCACAGGGCTCTGAGAAGGCTGAGGGCTGAGCACACCCCAACGGCACCCTTCTTCACACTTGGGGCTCAGGATGCCACATCCCCTGGCCCCGTGACCTCTGGCTTCCGTCCAAGGTCAGTCAAATAGAGGTATCTGCAGGATACCTGAGCAGGAAGAGGATGGTCCCACCTTCCTTCGCCAGCTACGGGTGGCCCTAGTGGGGTCCTCTACGCTTTCTGTCTCCACCCTCTCTCAGAGCCACAGTTTCACTCTGGGTTCCACTTCTTTCTCTATCTCATCTGTCCCATCACAAAAATAGGGACATGGATTTCTGCTGGCCGCAAGGTTGCGTGACAGTTCGCCAGGGTCTGTGAGAATCTGCCAGGCACCTGTGCATCCTTCTGTGGCCTCCTACAGGCATGCAGATGGCCAGGTGTGGCCCTCCCCAGCCCAGCTGGGGGTGCGTAGTGTGTGTGGAGAGGTGGGAGGGGATCAGGGAGCCGTAGGCGGGGGCCTCACCTCTGAGCCTGGTCTCTGGGACAGCTGCGGCCGCTCGGGGGTCCCCTCCGGCCCTTGGGTCCCTGCACGTTGAAACGCCTTCTCCAGCAGGTGTGCCTCTTCCACACGCAGTGCGTCCTTCCGGAGCTGCACGTCTCTGCGCTTCTGGACCTCGGCCTCCGCCAGCGCGGCCACCTGCTGCTGGTGCTGCCACACCTCCCTGTGCGTGCCCTCGGCCAGCGGAAGGGGTGGGGGTGGCACGCACACCTCCAGCTGGGTCACGGTCAGGTTGATGTCCTGATCCTGGATCAGGACATACTGGTAGAGTTTGTAGTGGCGGATGAAGGTGTTGTGGAAGTAGTCACAGAGGGCCGGGAGGTGGGTGGCGCTGAACCGCCTCTGGTAGTTCCCGAGCTTGCTCCCGAGGATCGATATGGCCTCTGTGATGGAGCAGCCTGCGGGCAAAGAGAGGCTGGTACAGAATGTGAGCAGGCCACCGCTGCAGTGCTGCCCACCTGTAGAGGCTCTGAACCCCGGTATTCTGACCCCAGACACTGCCACCCTGCTTCGCTCTTAAAGGACCAGCTGGAGTGGACGGACTGAGCCATTTCCCTTTGACCTGGGCTTCCAGGAAGCGCAGAGCCTTGGTTTGCAGCATAACTGCTTGACACATATATGTCAGTTTCCCTTATATGATTGTCCTGTGGTAGGAACCTGGGCTTGCCCCTACCAGAACTAAGGCAGCACGGCCGTATCAGTGTTTAGGCAGCATGACCTTGAGGTCAGGGAGCGCTGGCACTGCTTTGGAACTTCAAGCCCCACCTTGTACCTCTGGGTAGGAACCTCAGTGTCTCAGTGTACCTAATCACGACTACCTGTCAACATGTAGGAGGGACTGAAGGGGTCAAAACTGTATATAAGGGGGCCTCCACTGTTCTGGGCCCAGCCTCTGGATATTGATGTGCTGGGTCAAAGTGCCGGCACTAATAAAGCTGCTTCCTGCTCCAGGTCCCACTTCTTTGTCCAAGTATCATGCAACAATTCCACTTCTTACCTGTATTTCGTCCTGTTTTAAAGACTTACTTTAGCCAAACCTGTGTTATTTCCACTTCAAATACTTTCGAGGAAGGGCACGTGAGTAGGAAAGGGATTCTAAGAGCGGAGGTGACTGCCACACTGGTGACTTGTGGTGCAGAGTTGCGCAGATATTGATGACCCCATAGAAAGGGTCAGCTGTCAGGACGGCACCTTGGGCAAACCAGCCCCTCCTACGTCCCCTGTGCAAGTCCCTTCAGGTGCTCAGCGCAGTGGTGGGAGAGGGTGCCAAGAATATGACAGGGACTGGCCCTGGAGGTGGTGTGTAGAGGGTGGCGGGTGAGTGATGTTCTGGTGACTCGGGCAGAGGCAGAAAGGATGCAGCTGGTGCGGAGAGCCCGGGTTCTCTCACAGCTGCGGTCCCCACTGTGCCACAGCACCTGCCCGTCTGCCCTGCTCCCTGGCTCAGGTCCAGTCTCCTGGTGAGATCTGATTAGCATTAACTCCAAGCCAGTTCTTCTGGAGCTCCAGTCCCTCCTACCTACTGGGAGGTGAAGGCTGGCTGCAACCTCTCCCTCCCTGTCTCTTCCTGTGTCTTCCCCAGCGTTGTTGGGGTCTCTGAACCAGCCAGGTGGCTCCTGGCTTGTGCAGGCCCACTGACTTGGTCTGGTCCAGAGGTCATGTTCAAAGTTGCCCTTCCCCTAGTCCACAGGCATGCTGGGCTCCTCCTGAGGCTGCCTCCCTCTCTGTGGAAATAGCTACCTTCACTCTCCTGGAGGGCGGAGTGGGTGGGGACACTGCTGTCTTAGGAAAGGACTAACGGAGCCAGGCATGGTGGCACAGGTGGTACAGGTCTGTAAACCCAGCTCTCTCAGAGGCCAATGCAGGAAGGTCTCAAGTTCAAACCCAGGCCCAAGACCCTGTCCCATTCTAGCCATATCACTGAGCCTGTGCCCACTCTGATGCAAAGTGGAGGATAATTACAAGTCCTTCTTCACCTTGCTGGGAGGCTCACAAGGCCAACATGGCCCTGGCCTTTGCCCGGAGCCCACTGCCTAGACAGTGGTCAGTGCTGGGCCAGTGCCTTTGTGAGAAGTTCCTCTGGGCCCGCCGTCCCCCTCCCTCCCATCCACCCAAGGCTAATTTGTCAAAGGCTGCTGCCGGTTTACTAGGTCCTGCTGATACCATGGTAAAGGACAGAAGGTCATGACTAGAAACAGAGGTGCAGAGGGGGGCCACACGCAGTGCTCAGCAGGCCAGTGGCCTCTTGGAAAAGGCAATATGTGACCAACATGGCTGTTCCTGTCCCTGGGGGACTAGGCTAGGGGGCAGTGAGGCTAGAAGTCTCCAATTTGAAGGGAAGAAACTGTGGGCTACATGGAAGGGCCAGACTTGACCGTGGAACTTGGGGGCACACAAGAATGGGCCTCAAGACTCCCTAGAACCAACAGTTTGCACCCTCGTTTTTCAGGGACGCTGTTTCTTTGGGTTAAAAGTGCACAAAATGGTGACTTCTTCCAGGTGGAAGGCTACCGCGGAGCCGCAGAGACCAGAAGGCCAGGAGCAGAGGTCAGGGCATCCCCGAGGGAGGGTGGGGACCGTGCGCAGCAAGGATGACCAAAAAGGGACCCTAGAGGGGCGGGCATGAGCTCATTTAAGCTGTCCCGAGGCCTGTGCAGAGGCAACTGTGTGTGTGAACGTCACCAGGTGACTCATTGGTCCTTCTCTGGCTCCTGGAGCTGAACTTGGTCCTCCTCCGTGGGTGGGGTCGCCTCTTCCCCATGTGGGTGGCCACATCTGCCTCCTCCTCCAAGGCCAGCCCCTGGCCACTGTCTTCAGCCCCCAGCAGCCTTGCCAGTGTCCAGATGTGAATCAAGACGTATGTCACTGAATGCCCTGGCAAGCAGGTCTAGGTGTCCCCAGCGTCGGTCACCCCAGCGACTGCCTTATGGGACAAGGACTGTAGCAGAGCCGAGGAGGAAGTGGAATCCCAGTGTGGACCCTCCCGTGGCCTGAGACGGAAGGAACCCTGAGCTAAACTCTGCTTTTCTGACAGGATGTGTTGGCTCCTTTGAGTTTGGGGTTCTGGCTCATTCCGAGCTGGCTCAGGAGGCTCCCCATCTTGGCCCCTGAGACCCAGCTCCCTGCGCCCTGGTGACTCAGAGAGCCCGGGGATTAAGCCCCAGCAGACGGATCTGTGCCTACATGTTGCTCTTCAATAACAGGGTGGGGCCCTCATTTGCATTGGCTGCTGGGAACTTCCTGAAGACATCCCCAAGCCCCTGGAGGCCAGCACCTGTGGGACTGTGGGAGTGGAGGAGGAGAGGAATGAGGGGGAGGGAGGGGAGGCTGGCAGATGGCACCAGGGGCCCGCAGAGCAGGGCAGGAAGGTACTGGGTGCCCTCTACCACCCTGTGCCTTGGGACCAAGAGTAAACGGGGTCCCCTGGAAAGAGAGAGGAGCCATTCTTCCCGGATAGGCCTGGCGTCGCTGGTTGCCCTGGTTGGCTGTGGGGGGCAGAACCAGGCCAGGACACAGCATGCTGACTTTACACTCCACAAGCTGAGCGCCCAGGGCAGGCCCAGGAGGGCGGGAGCCCCCTTGCTGCTCTGGGTCGGGCGCCCTGATGCCTTCTCCTCAGGAATGGCGCTGTGACCTCAGGAGGTGGGTGGGACCCTGCGGGAGTATGTACCACAAATACGGACCTCTGGGCTCCCCAGCCACTCCCAGCCTTCAAACAGACCCAGAGATTTACTGAGAGGCACACAGCTGGGACTGGCAGAGCCTGATTCAAACCCTGGTCGTCCAGCTCCACGTGGCTTCAGACCCTCTTCGCAATCTTGGAGGTGGGCGTTGGGAGGTACCCTGGCCATCTTGGGGATGGCTCCCCAAAGGCTGTTCTGCAGTAGGCATTTCATGGACACGCAAGTCCCATCGCCAGAGACCTAAGGATACACCAGATCCAATGAAACTGTATGAAGTCTTGAAATGCTAATAAGCTCCCAAGTATGCTGATGAGCCCAGCAGATCGTCACAAGAGGCAAATGCAGAGCTTGTTTCACCCTCTGGGGCAAACAGTCTCCTGCATCTGTGAGCACGTTTTAGGAAGTGCTGAACCGGTCCATTCTTCTGTTGTGTAGATAGACAAACTGAGGCCCAGAGAAAGACACGGACGTGCTGCAGCCCAGGCAGCAGGACCCGACACCCCTGGCTTGGATGAGGGACCCTTCCTATGTCTTGTCATTGCCTCACATCTGGGGGTTCTTGGTTGGTAAGAAGTCCCCAAGAAGGGTGGCTGGGGATCCTGTCCAGAGAACGGGGATGGGGCAGGGCAGGGCGCCCTATTCTGGGAGCCCTTGGGAGCTGCCTTTCCGCAGCTCTGCTGATCCCTGGCATGGGTGGGCATGGGTGTGAGGTGAGGTCCCTGAGAGTGCCCCTGCCTCTGTGCTGGTGCACTTCCATGGCTGCCACCTGTCCCGGGATCTCTGGGTTGCTGGACCCCTACCTGTCCCTGCAGGGCAAGCAGCCCTCCAGGATTGCCTTCCTGGGGTGGCCACAACAAACCTGCCCACTGAGCTTCCTGGAAAAGAGAGTGGGTGCTCTGGTTCCACCTGAAACCCCCAGGGGAAGGACCAGCAATGTGGTTCTGGCGTGCCCAGGATGGCCTGGTATGGCTCATGAGGACCTCCCTGCTGCCCGGGGTCTTGACAGCCACATGTCATTCTCAGCCACCTTTCATATCAGGTGTGTGCAGGGGCTGGCTTGGCACTGGGGCAGGGTGGGGGGGGGCGTGCCTGGGAAGAACCGAGGCTCGGGATTCATGTAGATATGGCTCCATCTGGGCCCTGCTGTGCTGTCACTCGTACAGGTCACTTTGCCCTCTGGGCATCAGCATTCACATCTGTAATGTGGAGGCAGTGAGACACCGCCTGGGTAGGTAAGACAGGAGCGTGTGTGCAGCGCGTCCCGCAGGCTTGGTACGCAGCACACCCCGTGAGCCGTGGCGTCACTGTCTTCCTCCTTCAGCAGCCCCTGCCCCCCAGGGCTGTGTGGTAATCTGGAGTCTACCCAACTCTCCAGAGGGCAAGATGTGACCTTGGGGCCATGCATCTCCAGGGCTATGTGGTAATCTGGAGTCCACCCTGCTCTCCAGACGGCAAAGTGTGACGCGTCCTGGAACAGTATGGCCTCTGTCCCATCGGGGCTCGGTAGTCACTGGTGGCTTGGTTGACTCTGAGGGACAGAGGCATTCCTTCCACCAGCTATTTAAAGAGGATGTGGGTGACGTCCTAGTAACTCAGGGTGGCACTGTCCGCTGGAGGATGTGAGACGGGACGAGTGGCATCAGCAGAAGGTTCAAAGAGACTGCAGGGAGAATATTGCAGAAGCTGGAGCTGCTCAGCCGAGGGGTGGGCCTTCTCCTGAGGAGTGACGAGGCCTGGCTCTCACCAGAGGCCTGGCAGTGGTGAGTTGCAGAGCAAGAGAGCTGGCTCCTGAGTGGGAGCTGTTGGGTGGTGGGTGGGGATCAGGTGACCTCCTGGGTCCCTTTCACTCCAGAGCTGCCCGTTCTTTGGAGCCTCAGCTGGGTCTTGTGGGTGGCTTTGGCCCAGCTCTGCTGCTGAGTTCAGCTTAGAGAGGGAGCCCCTCTTGGCCACTCCGGAGCCTCATCCTCCTCACTGTCATGCCTGAGATGAGGGTGACCACCTAATCCCGCTGTGCCAGGAACACAGCCCCATACCAAGCCCAAGAACAAGCTACTTCATACATGTACTAAAGTTGGGGGGGGGGGAGGCCGAGAGTGACCCACGTGTGGGCCAACAAAGGACATGAGAAGGAAGAAGTGGCAATATGTCATGCCAAAAGGCCAGAGGCTGGCCTGGAGGGGACCTGAACATCTGCCCACACACAGGCGGCACAGCCAGGTCAGAACACGTCAGCCAACTGGCACAGGGACACCCACCCCTGGGCCTTGTGGCTGAGGACTGGGACGGGTCCTCAACCTTCTCTTGTGAGCGACTCTAGGTGACTTGGTTGGGAACACAGCTCACAGGGTCTCACCTAGTCCCTCTAGTGCTTTATTCTTGCAGGAGAGTGCTTCATCCCACCCGTGGCAGGGTCCTCTCGTGGGCCTTCTGGGTCTCTGCCTGCAGGCGTGTGCTCTGCCTTTGAGTTCTGACACCTTTTACCTGAAGTGCAACCTTGGGTGAGCTTCCTAAGTTCTCTGGACCTCAGCATCTGACCCCGACATACTGCCTGGGATGCCAGGCTGCAGCGATGGTGACAAGGGCCATGGCAGAACTGAACTCCTTTGAGACCGACCTGGGCAGGTTGAACGGCTGGCCAGGGGAGGGTTCCAGGCACAGGCTTGGTTTCTGGCCTGCTTACTGACAAGCCTCACCAGTGTGCTGTGGCATGGCTGTATTACAGAACCAAGTGTGTCCCCACTAAATGGGTATGCCGAAGCTCTGACCCCAGAAACTGATTGTGGCTGTGTCTGGAGAGAGTGCCTTTGGGAGTTAAGCGAGGCCATTAGGCTGGGCCTGGACCCAGTCTGGCTAACAAGAGGAGATGAAGTCACAGATGCGTATGGAGGGGGAGCAGGTGTGGCCTCAGAGAAATAGGACGGTGTCGTGAGCCAAGGGGCGGGGCCTCCAGAGAAGCCAGTGCCCAGATCCTGCCTCATGCTTCCAGCCTCCAGAACTGCAACTGGGAGGACACAGGTGTCTGTGGCAGAAGCCACCCACTCTGTAATCCCAGCTCTCTGGAAGGCTGAGGCAGGAGGACCACAAGTTTGAGTTCAGCCCAGGCAATTTAGTGAGACCCTGTCTCAAAATAAAAAATACAAATGGGGATGTAGCTCAGCGTAAAGAGCTTGGGCTCGATCCCCAGCACCACAAAAACAAAACAACACCAAAGAAAGTGGTGTTCAAGGCCCCCTTCCCCTGGCTGAGTCTGAGGGTCATCCTGCTCTTGCTGGAAGGGAATGTGGGAGTGTGGAGCGCCCTGTTCTGGAGCGTGGGAGGTGAACCTGCTCGTCAGGGTGTTGGGGTTCCCTGATGTGAGCTGGTGGTGTGGACCTTGGGCATAGCTAGGAGTATCCTGGCTGGAAGAGCCCTACAAGGGACACAGAGTATCATTGCTTCACCCAGGCCCTGGTGGCTGTCTTCCCGTCCTACGGTGGCCTGGATGACATTTCCTGGAGCACCAAGAGTGGCCGTGGGCGGAACCGCAGATACCAGGACCATGACACACTTTGCTGGCCTCCATGTGCCTCCAGCGGCTGGTCCTCACAGCTGGATTCCCCTTGGCCTCGGGATTTGGTGGCCAGGCCAGCAGAGAAGAGGTTCTTCCTGCTCCAGCAGTTTAAGTGGAGCAGGAGTCTACTGTCCAGCAAGCCTCAGTGGTGATGGGCGTGGCCCTGGCAGCAATAGTGGGTTAGGGAGGGTCTTGCAGGGGAGCAGGGGAGCGTGCGGGAGCTGGGGGCAGGGCAGGCCGCCACAAGTTTCCTGTGCAGGGCCTCGTGAGCCCCAGAACCCCTGGGCTCTCTGTCCTCTCTGGAATTTCCTGCAATTTCCTCCCACCGGGAATCTTATGCTGAGCGAATTCTGGCCCTTGGTGCCATGGCTGGTGACTTCACCCTCAGCCCCAAGGGACAGCTGGGTGTGATGTGACCAGGGCTTCCTGGAGCCTGGCAAGGAGGTGCCAAGTACAGAACTCTTTCTTTTGGCCGGGTGCTGAGGCCAGAACATCCTGGTGAGTCCTGTGCCAGGACGGAATCAGCTTCTGCTTTTGAATAAAGGGAGGCCCATCCCCTCCCTGTGCCGGGGCTCGATCAGGCACGGAGATAAGTCAAGCTGGCAGCCACCCTGGCAGGGCTCTGAATCACTGTTGTGCAAACATGACCCTCCTTACGTGCTGTCTGCCAGCACTGTTATCTAGTACGCAAACAGGGCTCAACCATCCCCAGCCCCAGATTAGCCACAACAAAGTGTCCCCAGGGAAGCCACCTGCCACGGAGAGCAGCACCGGCGTGGATGTCAGCCGGAACAGAAACTCCGGGGAGCTGGCCCAGGGCCTGCGGTCTCCATCCTGCACCCACTCCTGGGATATGGGCCAGGTGCCCAGGAGGAGGGCAGGGTGGGATGCGAGATGGGAAGGCCTGGTGCGCAGATGGGACCTGGCCAACCCCTCTGCCCAGTCTCCTGCCTCTTACAGCCCTCGTCCGCTGAGGAGAGAGGTGGACAATCGCCTCTGCCATCACAGCATGATGGCCTTCCTCATGCGTGTGTCCTCGAGACAGATCACAGAGCAAGGCGGGTAGACTGCCGGCCAGCTGGGGGGTTGCCACAGCTCCTGTTCTGTGGCTGGTGCCCCGAGCCCATCTAGGATGACGGGAGGGGAAGGAGCAGCAGCGTCCACTCCTTGTCTTTGTCCATGAGCTGAGTGGTGACACGTGGTGGCCCACCACCCTGCTTGCCACCTGCTCTGTGATTGCTGTGATCTGACCCGCTCCATCCTCCATCACCTTGGGAGTTGGGCTGCTATCCTCTTACTTTACAGAGGAGGCACAGAGAGGTTTACTGACATTTACAGGTTAGCAGCAACACAGGAGCTACATCTCCAGCCCATTGCTAGTTTTCATTTTAAGACAGGATCTCACTAAGTTGTGGACTTACTTACTTACTTGTTGCTGGGACACCTCACCTAACACCCACAACTTGAAGGAGCAAAGGTCGATTTCAGCTCACAGTGTCAGGAGGTCTCACTCCAGTCCAGTCACGGTGGCTAGCCATGGTGAAGGGTCCGGCAGAGGCATAGCGGGAGAGAAGCTGGTCATGGCGCAGCAGACAGGAAGTGAGACCGCAAGGAAGGGTGGTGCTACCATGTGTCCTTCCAGGTCATGCCCCAGTGACCTGCCCCTTTCAACCAGGACCCACCTCCCAACAGCACGGGGAATCCATGAATTTAATCTTCTTCCAAACCAGAGGCTTTTAGGGGACAGTCTAGATCCAACCCAATACAGTCACGAAGTTGCCTGTGCTGAACTTCGCCTTGCAGTCCTCGTGTCTCAGCCTCCTGGAGGGCTGAGATTAGAGACCTGTGCCACTGGGCTTGGCTTATTCATTCGTCTTCCAATTCCTGCCATGCACCATGTGCACTGTCTGGCACAAAGGGGACAAGGGACACAGATGGCCCAGGCCTCCTCACAGCTCCACTTCTCCACAGCCCAGCCTCCTCCGAGGCCAGGCGAGGGAGTGCCCCCAAGAGGGCACAGTTGCCCAATGCTGCGGCCAAAGAGACCCAGGCAGGCGGTGTCGCTGGGAGGCACGGCGCGGGAGAGGCTCGGTACACGAGGGTCACACAGGTCGGCTACAGTCACAAAGGTGAAATCCTGAAATCTGCAAGCTGCCATTCCCATGGGAAACAGAAGGCCTACGTAGGAGGAGAAGAAAGCAGGAGCGTGGGGCAGGGATTAGCAGGGCTTGGGCTGCACGGGGGAGAGCTGCCAGTTTTTCAACTGGGATCTGCAGCTGCCCTTCACACACAGTGCCATCCATGCTCGCTTTCAAAATTGCCTTCCGTCAAAGAAAAGAACTGGAAGTATTCGCTGGCCTTCTGAGCCCAAAGCCTGGCTCACACGGGATTCCTCGGCATTCCACGGAGAACCGTTCTGCCTGCAGACCGAGGAAGGTCTGTCGATCAAGACCAGTTTCTGTTTAACAAGTCTACCAAAGAAGCCAGCGCCATTGTAAATGATTGTGAGCCCAGCTACTCGGGAGGCTGAGGCAGGAGGGATCACGTGGGCCCAGAAATCTCAAGAAGAAGAAGAAAAAAAGACACACAACAGGACCAGGCCTCACTTTGGTGAGGGAGTGTTACTCTTCAGGTTGGTCCCAGCTGTTTTCTATGACATACACACAATTCATGCCCCTGCGAGATCCCAAACTCAGGAGCTTACTCATTCCACTGAGTGTGAGTCATGGGGGAAAGGAGCGCACTGTGCAGGCGCTGGTTGGGAGAGGTGGTGGGCTTTGGAGAAGAAAATGGATGGCAATTGAGCCCCCAAACCACAGTGACAGCCTGGGGATTGGGAGCCACCAAAGCTTTGAAAGGTGAACTTTGGAGTGTCATCAAGAAAGTCCAAGTCCCGCAGAGCTCAAAGCACTTGGCAGAATATTCCGATGAGTGGATTGACTGTGCCATATGGCAGCCGCAAACATTGGGGCTACCAACGCGCCGATTGTCTACAATGGTGATGCGTAGCACAGGTGAGATTCTAGGCACTATTAAGGAATTCATATGCTGAATTTTTTGTCGTCTTTAACATTTTCTTTCTTCTTTTTAAAGTTTTCCCCTTATTTTATTTCAAATTTTATTATTACTATTTTTGTGGTTCTGGGGATCAAGCCTGCGGTCTTCATACTCAGCTGCATCCCAAATCCATTTTTATTTTTGATTTTGAGATAAGGTCTTGCCAAGTCACTAAGTTGGCTGAGCTAGGCTCAAACCTGCTATCCTTATGCCTCAGAGTGCTGGGATTACAAGCCTCCTCCAATTTTAAATTGTCAACATTATAATTTTTTAATAATTTGCTACATAGGCTGGGTATATGCTAGTTGCATATGTATACTGCATATTTCTCCTTTGTACCATTTCCAATCCAGGAGTCACAAATTGTATAAAGACTTTTAGAGAGTTCTGATTTGTTTAACTCTGTTCAGATATGTCTGAGTATTTCCTTATATTGACAGTTATCTTTGAATTTGTCCCAGAAGCTCAAAAAAATTCTCCCTTGACTGCTAAAATTCAGTATCATGGTAAATTCATTACCATCCATAAAGGTTTTAAATAAAAGTAATGTCATCAATATATAAATTAGCATCAAATCTTGTTATTAAGTGCATAAAATAATAAAAATTAATACTTTTGTGAACTATTGATCTATTTTGAAGAAATCAATTACGAAGGGAAAAATTCAATACTTTTAAAATTTGGCTCCTTGAATGTGCATTATCGGAAGGGTGGTGGTGGGGGGCCTGAGATGTGTGTAAAAGTATTGGAATTGCCTCAGTAAATGAAGAGATGTCTTTTTATGCACTTGCCTTTGTGAAATGTCTCAGGATCTTGGCTCTTTGTGTGGCTCTGTGTACCAGGTGACCCCACGGACCAGCTGCCCCCCACTCCAAGATCTGTGGAGAACACATGACAGCAGTGCCCATGAGCTCAGGCCACCACCCACGTGCAGAGCCCGCCTCCCGTCTCACAGCTGGAGATCGGGTATGCGCTCTCCTCCAGGGCTGACCTGCAGGGCAGTCTCGTGGGAACCTGGAAGAGCCGTCCTCCCGCCTTCTCAGAGCCAGCCTTCTTCCTGCTCACAGCGTTTGTTCTGGACGCAAGCCACCATGGCAGCGCTCCAGGGATGGGCTGAGCTCTGCACCTACGTGTGGCCGTGGGCAGCGGGAGGCGGGGCTCTGAGGGATGCCAGGAAGGCCTGGGCCCGCGGGTGGGGTGGAGGGGTGGGTCATCATGGTCCTTGCCGTATCTTGCTTGAGCCTGCAGTCCTAGACACAGGGTGGGCATGCTGGCCAGGGCACGAAGAGGAAGGATTTGTGGCATGGCTTGCGAGATGGCCAAGAAGGCTGTGCCAGGGTGCCAGGGTGTGCCATGGGAACACTGGGTGGCCCCACAGAGGCGCAGAGGCACTTCATGCGTCTGACAGCTCACCTTGCGGTTGGGTGAGTGGACTGGGGAGGGCAGACGGGGGGGCAGGGGACCTAGGAAGAGGTGGAGGTGGGAACGGTGTCTGTGATGATGCAGGTGGCGAGTGGGAGAGTCACCGAGGAACTGAGACGGAACTGGGAAACTCGGGTGTGCATCTCACATGGACAGCGGCGTCATGCGCTGGGGACAGGCCTCTGGGTGCCAGGGACAGGGCCATGTACAGTGCCCTGCGGGTCTGGCACACCATGCATCTCGTGTGCCTGGATTGTGGCTATTGGTTCATGACCACAAAGCAGGGGCAGCACCCCCAACATGTCACACTTGGTAAAAATCATGTACTTCTTTTGGAAATAATTTCAAAATAAACAGGTTATAAGTTACAGACAAAAAAGCTACAAGGATATTTGTCTTAGCCACATTCCTATTGCTAGGACACACCATACGGCACTGCCAACTCACATGGGGAAAGTCTATTTTAGTTCAGAGGTCTCAGTCTTTGCATGGTCGCTGGCCACGGCGGAAGGGCTTGGGGGAAGCCCAGGAGGAAAGCTGTTCACGGCAGAACAGGAAGCAGAGAGCAAAAAGAAGCCGGCAGGAATACCTCCCATCCATGTGATGGCCCTAGGGAGCCGCCCTCCAACCAGGCAGCACGGGAAATCATCGGTGGGTGAATTCACCAGATTCCATTAACGCCGCAGTCCGAGCTCCTCTGAAGGACATTCCAGATCCAAGCCACACGAATTCCAGAAAGGCATTTCCCCAGTCTTCTTAGAGCAAACCATCCGCTGTTGTCCGGCGTCACCCCAGCGCCCGTCCCTGGCAGCTCCTAGGGCCAGGGGGCTGCTCAGCCCGGTTGTTGAAATTGCGATTTCCCTGGATGCCTCTGACTCTGCACCTCGCTCTAGTCTTGGCGGCTTTCCAGGGACCTTTACAGAGCAGAGACCACAGGCAGGGCCACACAGTGCGTGTGCGGCCCAGTCCCCTCAGGCCTTCTGGGTGGACGGTGCCTCCCTGCTGCACTTGCGGCCAGGGAGGGGCTGAGGCTTCCCAGGAACCGCGTCTCTGAGCTGAGTCCTCCTGGCAGACCCGGATGCTGAGCTTGTGCGGTGCCACTAAGGGAGATGCTGGCCGCTCTTGCTTCTTCTGGGGCATTTGAGTCTCAGCGTGGCCTTTTTTCTTTCTTTTTTTAATGTAGTACTGGGGATTGAGCCCAGGGCCTTCACACAGAGCTACAACTCCAAGCCCGCTTTTTATTTCTGATTTTGAGACAAGGTCTCCCTAAGTCGCCAAGCTGCCCAGGCTGGGTGCTCCCACCTTGTGGTGCCCCTGCCTCAGCGTTCCAGGGTGCTGGATCCCCATGTGGCCTCTTACAGACCACGTCAGTGGGCTCAGTCAATTAAGGACACAGCTGGCTAGTCCCCACGGCTACCGTGTTCCTCCCCTTTGCTCACCCGCGAGTTCAGCACCCCCACCCCGGGGCTCCAGGCGGAGCTGAGAACGCCTTGATCGCAGCCCACAGGGGCTGCTGCACGCACGGGGTCTGTGGAATGAATGAACCTGCGTTTCACGGCCCAAGAGGTGGCGGAAGTGACGCTCCGGTCGTGCCACAGGGTCCCTTCCCCGTGAATGCCCCACTCGGGGCTGAGCTGGAAGAGGCGCACCTGCTACTTGCCCCCAGTGGACCACTCCGACCACCAGGAGGCCCCCCCGCCCCCCAAGGCCTTCCACGGAGCGAAGACTTGCTATCTGGCGCGTTCTGTGGGTGCAAGGCGAGCGGCACGCTTGATTTATATTGCCACAGCCGAAGCAAAGGCAGGACAGAAAACGCTCGCGCGTGCGCACTGCTGGGACGAAGGGGCGTGGCGAGGAGGGGCGGGGAGCCCGGGCCGGAGGCCAGGAAGCCCCTTCTTCCTGAGCGCAGCAGGTAAAGGCCGCAGGACCCCAGCTGCTCAGCGCCTGGGTGCCCCGCCTCGCGACTGCCCCCGCCCCGGGCGCCCATACCTTTGGTCTGTTCCAGGAGTTCCTCTGTGAACTTGACCGCCAGTGCCACCTCTGCCCAGGGGAAGCCTTTGCCCCCTGCGAAGACGATGCTGTCGTACAGGGCGTCCAGCAGGATGCTCCGGCGGGGGTCGCTCAGCTCGTCAAACTCGCCCCAGCTCAGGAGCTGCCGCAGGTGCTCCAGGCCTTTGGGCTTCTGTGGGGCATGATAGGGGTGAATCAGACCAGGGGGTGTGGGGGTTCACGCTGGCTCCCCAGAGCCCTGAGAGGAATGGCAGTGTGGAGCCGCTGGGAGGAATTCTGCTGTGGTTTGGGGATGGTTTTCCTACCCCTTTGGGGGTGCTTGTTCTTTTCCTGAGGGCTCCTTTCTCTGGGACTTCTCATACCAGGCTCTGCGGTGCCCTGGCTGTGTGCCTCAGCTGGTTCAAGTTCTGAATTACGGTTCCTCCTCTTCCACGATTTGCCACAAAACTTCTTTCAGCTAGATGCCCTATTGGCCTGACAATGAAATTTATACTACAGTGTAAATGGCTGGTGGAAAAGAGGCTTGGCAAAGCAGTGCTTCAGCGGGAGGGACTGGGGATGGAGCTAGGGTCTTCGTGCTGAGCTGGATTCCCAGCCCTTTGTGCAGCGCTCTCTCTCTCTCTCTCTCTCTCTCTCTCTCTCTCTCTCTCTCTCTCTCTCCCTTCCCATCTATGGGCTTGTTAAGTTTCTAAATCGCCCAAGTTGGGGTCAGACTTCTGATTCTCCTGCTTCAGCCTTCCAGAGGGCTGGATGACGAGGCTGTACTCCCACATCTGGCTAAGTAATGAGAAACCCCAGCTCTCTGGTGGGCGGCGAGGAAGGCACAGATCCGGGCACCTTTCTTCTATGGCCCTTCCAGAAGGTTCAAGTCACCAATTCAGGTAGGAGAAGCAGGGGCCTCTCGGGTGGGTGGAAGGGGCCAAGAAACTGTGTAACGTGATGTGGAGACCTGCCCCACCTGGGTGTTGCTGCCCCAGCGAGGGGATTGTGGCTAGGGAGCCTGAGGGGACCCGTGAGAGACCTGGTGGTACAGGATCCCCGCCCACCTCTCTCGCCCCCAGTGAGCCCTCTTCCACGGCAACATTCTGCTCCTGATCCAGGTGGCTGTCTCTGCCACTCTTGTCCCAAGGCGTCAGAAGTGCTCCCACATTGGTACAGCCCTAGAGGGCCGTGGCCCTGCAGCGCCCACGAGGCAGCCACAGTCCTCCCTCCCCTCTGGACAGGATCTGTGCACCTGGGCTCTCCCCACAGACCCGAAACCCATCTGCCCAACTGTGGCTGGTACCCTGGGATCCTGGCTGTACCCACCCTCTGTGGCCTCAGAGGGGATGTGCTGTATAGGGCAGTGGCTGAGGTGTTGTCCTTCCAGGACACAAGCCAAAGCCACTCTTGGCCCACCCCACTAGACCCTCCAGAGTGGAGCCTGCTCCTTTGAAAGCTCCCTTCCCTGCCAGCACCTGCAGCTGGAAGACTTGCTTCACTCCGTGGGGTGTTAAGAGGGCCATGGCCCCACACTCAGGTGCTAGGAGACCGTGCCAGGATAGACTGAGGTTCCGGAACCCGAGGTGGGGGTGCCAGCCTTGTTAGGTCGCAAGGCTGACTCAGCTTCTAGGCTCCCGTTCCCTCCTCTTTACTGTGCCCGGGTCCTGAGAGGACCCAAACCCGTGAGGGCTCCTCCGGCTGCAGTCCGCTCAGTGAGTGCTCTTGGGGACACGTGCACATGCCCGCACACGGACACCTTCCCCTCACCCTGGGCGGCCTTCACGTTGGTGCAGCGCTGTCTCTCCTTCTAGAATTGGTAGCCATGACCAGATATTTTGAACTGCTGTCTTCCCAACCTTCCTGCCTCAGTGTCCCCTCAGGATCTGACCTCTTTCAACTCTTCACTGTCCCAGTCTGGTCAGTACCTTGGCCCTGTTTTAAGGTGCAAGGAAGAGCGCCCTAGGGTGTCCCCAAGTGTGAACCTCAGCACGCTTTGCCTGTGCGACAAGGTGCCCAGGATACCCCTCCTGCTTTCTCCTCCTCCGTCCTCGGTCCCATGGGTCACCTGAGGGGCGAGTCGGGCTCCCCACCTCACTGCCCATCGGTGGAGAGCCTGGCGACGCTGGCTGGGGTTGGCCTTCCCTAAGATTTTGCCTCTGTCCCCCTCCCAAGCTCAGTCTGCACAGGGGCTCTGTGACTCATCTCCAGCACCCTCACCTTCCCGCAAGGTCAGGGTCCCTCCACTTGCCCAAGCCAGCCTCCCAGGGGCCTTTCCTGACCGCGTCCTCCCTCCTTCCCACCCCCTCTTCTACCGTCTTTTCCTCCTGAATATGTACTGAGTCCACTCCCCCCCATTGTCATGAGCACCACCATGCCTTGCCCAGATGCTGCCTTCCCCAGCACCCCTTCTCCACTGTTGCTGAAATGAACACAGTGAAGATTCCATGTGCCCAGAGGGCTGGGGAGCCCTGCAGGGAGAGACCGCTCTTGACTCACACGCGCGGGCTCAGACCCGTCCCCACTCTCTCGCCCCGACCTCTGGTTGCAGTGCCTTCGCTGGCTTCCCGAGGTCCCACAGCTGGTCTTTCTTCTCCAGTCTTTCCTGGTCGCCACGCCCACCAGCCCTGTGGTCTTGTCTGCGCCTCCTGGATTGCTCGACAGGGCTCTGCCGGGTGACTCTCGGTGACTCACGTCTCTGCTTGGTGGCCTGTGCTCAGGGACCCGTCCCTGAGCCCCGGCCACAGCCCCAGGGGCACCCTGTACCTTGTCCCTTTCACTTAGCAATTTCAGGGTCTGTTTCGACGCCTTCTTGCTTCAGTGGGAAGGTAACAGCACATTTGATTTTATTGTGACAATTTACTCACCATGGCGTATTGTAGGTGTGCTGTGCTTGCCTGGTGGCTGTGGCCATCCTTTGTGGTACCAGTGACGGAACCCAGGGCCCTCACACTGAGTTACCTCCCCAGCTCATTCTTTAGTTTTGTTCTTGATCCAAGGTCTTGTTGTGTTGCTAAGTTGCCCAGGCTGTGCCCGAACTTGCATCCCCCTGCCTCAGCGTCCTACAGGGCCAGGATTACAGGTCTGTGCCACCACGCCTGGTGCCATAGCCCTTCCAACACCGCGTTTCAGGTGCCTGTGGGTGGTTGGTGGTTGTTCCCCACTGGGCCCACTTGTGTGGACAGTGCCTTCTTAGCCTCATGTAGCTTGGTGCAGGCCCAGGAAGTACCTGTGAATTGAACATCCCAACGTGTCACACAGTGACATTAGTGGAAGGGAAAGGATCACAGGCAGAGACCTTTATCTGGATTCATTTTGGACACACCACAAGTTCTTTCGATACGGACATTCTCAAACCTCAGTTGGGACTCACCCCAAAGCCTCGTGGTCCCAGTCGCCTGTGCTTAGAGGACCGGCGCTCTCTTTCCCTTTGTTGTTTGCCTTCAAGGGACTTAAAATGGCCCATCACTTTTTTGTTCACATATATACAACATATGGAAATTTAACGAGAATAAAAAATAAAATTATCTAAAAATGATGTCTGGTGGGCCTGGAGGCGCAGGTCTGTAACCTTAGCCCTCTGGGAAGCTGAGACAGGAAGACTGTAAATTCAAGCCCTGCCTGGATAATTTAGTGACTTGCTGAGGCTTTGTCTGAAAGTCAAAAATAAAAATGGTCTGGAGATGTAGCTCAGTTGTGAAGGCCCTGGGCTTGACTTCTAGTATAAAAAAAAAAAAAAAAAAATCTGTCAAGAAAGCTGAGGAGAAACAAAAACTGGCAAGTGGAGGATGCGCTGAGAGATGCTGGGTGTGGTGTGAGGAGAGTAGGAAGTCTTCAGGAGAGACGCCATGAATGTTGACAGCCTCCCGCGCTTATCTGCCCCCTGGCCCTCGTGTAGGGACACTGATGGTTTCCACGTGGAGGCACCATGTGCTCAGCCTCCAGCTCCAGCTCTCTGTCCCATCTGGAAGTGGCCCAGTAAGAAACAGGCAGAAGTTTCTGGACTGATGATCAGGAAAAGGACTCGGGAATAGGATAGGATATCCAGAAGAAACACTCATGTTCTTTTTGTCGTTTTTTGGGTCCTTCTCTTCCCGATCCCCCGGCTTGTTAAGTGGTGTCTTGCCCCAGCAGCCACACTGGGATGAGCGAGCTAGTGCTCCAGGCAGAGGCAAAGACAGCCAGTCACTTCTGGGGGAGCTGCTTCTTCCGGGTGTGACCTTGAGCCAGTGGCCGTAACTTGAGCACTCAGGGGCTGGGATGGCACAGTGGCCAAGGAGTAAAGACACGCAGCTTCAGTGCAGGAACTCTGTCCACGCAAGGTTTTCGCATCCGTGTGTTACTTGCATGGAATCAGCAGGACGCAGTTGAAACCGCATTTGAGAGAAACACGATACCACCGAAGCCCAACTTGACTTGTACTGCCAGCCATAAACTGGTCCCAGGCTGTGGCCTGCTAGGACCTGGTCCACACCACAGGTGAGTGGCTGGCCAGTGTTTGAAAGCCTTGGGATGTATGGCCACTCAGCATCAGCACCCGAGCCCTGCCTCTTGTCAGACCTGCTGCATGTTAGATTCACGTAGGAATCTATGTGCGTGTGAGGGGTCCAGGTTGCATGCTCCTTATGAGAATCGAACGTCTGGTGATCTGAGGTGGGGCTGAGGTGGTGGTACTACCCTCTCAACCGTGGCCCCATCTGTGGAAAATCTGCCTTCCATGAAAATGGTCCCTAGGGCCAAAACTTTGAGCATCACTGCCCAGGTCGATTTGAGAGCTTCTAGACCCAACCTAGCACTAGGTGGGCTTTAACAGTGGAAATCTCCAAGGCACTCATTCTCCCAGACACCCTTCTGAGATGAAGTGAGGGAGAGCAAGGGACCAAGGACAGCTTCCAGGAAGGAGGCCAGTGGAGGACAGAGAAGGTAAAAGGTCACTCACGGATATACCAGGCGATCTTGTCAACTTAGTGGGTTAAGGGACTCCTGAACCTAGCATGGGATCACAGCGGGCTTATACTCACAAGCTGCTGCTTACAGTTCACTGATGCCCATGGTTGAACGGCCGGAGGAGATGAGTCGCCGGGGCTCTGCCTCTGGAGGGCGTGTGCTTCCAGGACGCTCTTTGCCTGTGCTCTGCTTCCCAGCTGCCAGGCAGAGAGCAGCCCTCTTGCCCTTCTGTCATGCTCTCCTGTCTTGGAGCTGGCCCACCGGGGACTGAAACGTCTGAAACCGTGAGCTAAAGCAAACCACTTCCTCACTGATGTTGAGGGTGTCAGGAAAGGCTGCCCAGCACGACAGCTGTATCTCAAGAGGGTAGACTGTGGTAAACACTGATTTTTTTTTAACCATTATTTATTCTCTCTTGAGCCATGCCAATAAAATTCCAATTCTGCACACGGCTGAAATCAAAGCAAACAGAGTCACTGCACAGCTTCTGCGGACTTTGGAGGCCTTTGCCCTTTATCCCTCCCTCCTTCCGGTTAGGATGCACAGATGGTTGCTGGAGCGCCAGCAGTCACGCTGCAGCCACACGAATGAGAATCCCATCTGAGGCCCCCAAGGCAGCCAGGGCCAGCTGCATCCGTCACTAACTACTTCTCTGGATTTTCTGTGACGTAAGACAAGAAGGAAACACCCACTTGTGAGTCAAGTCGCAGTGTTCGGGTTTAGCGTCCCATGTAGCTGGACTCAAGCCCCTCTAGTTTTGTAGGCTTGAATTTCTGAGGTCTGGTTGGGTCAAACGAGGGCAGAAGGGGGGCTGGGTAGTGAGGGGGGCTCTTGTTCACAGAAGCAAAGCGATTTGCCAGAACCAGGAAGTGGGGGCGTCCAGGCCTCAGGATGTCTCCCCTGGCTGCCCCTGGGAGCTGCACGTCCTGCTTCCCGTTGTGGCCCTGAGAAGGCCACAACTAGTCAGTCATCCTAGGGGACATTTGCAGGATGGGAGGGTGAGTGTGGGGGGTTGGGAAGCCCGCCTGTGACCCCGTCGGGGACAAGCCACTGTCCTGAGACAAAGTCTGCCCCAAGTGAGGTGCAGAGACGGCCGGAGGCTTCTTCCTGTGTGTCGCCGCTCCGTGACTGCCCGCCCTGGCTCTGTCCCTCGGGTGCTTGCCTTTCCCACTTATCCTTGGCATGTTGCGCTTCTCTGGCTTCTGTCCCCCGGTCCTTGCAGGTGGCAGCCTGGCTAGCTGTGTTACCTCAGCAGGCCTGTCCTCAGGTCCCACACCCCACAGGCTACAGCCTCCTCTCTCCCACTGTGTACCCTGCTTGGCTCTCCTCTGTAGCCTAGTATCACCTGCTGTGATTGGCGCCCCCCTGTGTGCTTCTGTCCCCCAGAACAGCCTCTGGGAGAGCAGAGCTTGCAGTGGTTTTCCGTGAGGGGACCCTGCCAGACCCACGTCTGCCCGGAGTTGCCCCTCTTGTGTTTGTGGTGGGAGGAGCGCAGCCTGGACCTCGAGGCGAACCTGCTGTGGAGCTGGAGTGGCCCCACCCACAGCCTGGCAGCTGACGGGGGGTGGGGGGGGACTAGGAGGGAAGACAGACCTCTGGCCAGCATGGGGACGTTCCCTGAGGAGGTGGCTCTGCCCTGGAGACCAGCAGAAGCCGCTGGGCCTAAGGGTGGAGAAAGGATGGAGAGGGGGTGGGGCCTGGTCCTGCCCCTAAGTTGCCTGACGGTGTGGATAGAGACAAGGAAGGAGGGCTGGGAGGAGGGTGAGAAGAGCCGCAGCCCAGCGCTCCCTCCAATGCCGGGAGGACAATTGTGCAGCCAGAGCGAGAGCTAGAGGTGGCCCTTGCGTGGAATCTTTGCATGTTTCCAGGGCCTCTCTGGTCATGGACAGGTGGCTGTGGAGGAATCGTGGCGGGTGAGGAGATGGGTGGGGTTAAACGGCACAGGAAGAGGAGTCGGTGCTGGATACAGGAATAGAGATGGGGTTGACTGGTGAGAGGGAGGTGGCGGTCTTTTCTTGTGTGTGTGACACTGGGAACTGAACCCAGGGACTCTGCTCTTAGCTACCTCCCCGGCCTCTTCTAATTTTCTTTTTAAAGACAGCTCTCTCACTTAATAGCCGAATTGCTCGGGCTGGGCTGAAACTTGCAATTCTCCTGTATCCGCCCCCAGAATGCTGGGGTTGCAGGTGAACATCGCCTTGCCAGGCTAGAAGTAGGGTCTTAACCCATGTGCTGCAGTAGCAGAATGCCACAGCTCGGGTGACTGAAAGTAAGAAAGCACCCACAGCCTCACAGTCCCAGCCTGGGAAGTCCAAGATGGAGCGGCCGAGTCGGGCACGTGCCTGCTTGTCCCGTCACTCCATAGCAGAAGGAGAAGAGAAGATGGGGCCAAGATGGGACTCCAGGGTCGCAAGCCCTTTTCACAGCCATCCCCTCATGGCCCAACCGCCTCCCACGGGGCCTCGCCTTCTGATGCGCTGCCAGACGGCCCTTCTGGGGGACAGATTCACACCCCTAGTGAGCCTGGCAAGTGGGCAGGCAACCGCCCTCATCTGACCCTTCAGTGTAGGCTTTCTGCCTAGCAACAAGGAAGAGGCGTTGTGGGGATCCCAGAGCCCCAGAGAGGAGGTGGAAGGGGACTGCAGTCGGGGGACCCTGGGTCTGAGGGTGGTAGGACATGGGGGCCACGGGCCCGGTGACCAGGGATGTGTCATGGTCGCCTTGAGAGTCCTCCCTTGCTGGGCTGGACAGTAGCCCCAGCTGTCTTTCCTTCCCTGGAACTATAGAAGCGCACATGCTCTGGGTCCCGGGATCAAGATTTAGCACCATCTTGGTTACAGAAAGGCGGCCGCCACAAGGACACCCTGCCACACAGGGGAGTGGACAGCAGCGAGCCGGGCTCAGGCGGAGTGAGCAGAATTATCAGCTTCCCCGGTGTTTCTCCAGATGGTCCCAGCTCACCCAGTAGCCTATTTAACTGATTCTCAGAGGACAGAGTGGTTTGTGGTTTACAACAGCAGGACAAAGGTGCTGTCATTGTGGGCCGGGGTGGGGTCTGCAGAGGTTTGGAAGAGCAGCTGTGGTGAATGGAAGGGAGGAAGGAAGGGGGTCTCTGCAGTCCCCAAGCCCACGTGGTTAGAAGAAGTCTTTACTGCGCAGGTGCTCCTGGAATCACCGCAGGGTGAGTTCAAAACCCACCACACACAGAAATGTGCTTGTTACCTGCAGGCTACGGGGCAGTGTCAGCCACTTGCCCGTCACGGCAGCAGGGCCTCCTGGGAGCTGAGCATCACTAGCCCAGGAAAAGATCAAAACACTAAAATGGTGGTGCCCGCTGGATATGTATCGCACAGCCGTGAAGTCAAAGATTATAAGCAGAACTGTCATGAGGCCGAGGCAGCCCACGTCCACCTGAGAGCGCAGGCACTTGGGCTGCAAGTCTGCCTGTGGCTTGTCCTGGAGGGGAGGGTGGCCGGGCGGGCAGAGCTGGGGAGGTACCTTGGGACAGGAGAGAGCTTGGGGGCCTGAGACAGGTAGGGACGGAGACTGGAGACCCCAGAACTCCAGCCTGTGACAGTACCATTTGCTTTCTGGCAACTCCTGTGCCCAGAAGAATGTCAGGCACATAACAAGTACTGTGATTAATACCTGTTGAATTAACGAAGGTAAAAGATCCCTGTTTAGGATGGGGATGATAATAGCGATGGCGGTGTTTGTAGCCGTCAGCAAGCTGGACCGTGTGAAACCTCCCCATTCCACTTATCAGGCCAGTGGCATCTGGTAATCAGGATCTCTGCACCTCAGTGTAAATGCCATGTGGGCGTGGGTCATTCTTTGTCTGGGGGGAGGGCTCCCGAGTATTGGGGAGTGTTTAGCAACACCCCTTGTTTCTGTCCCTTGAATGCCAGTAGCAGCCCCTCCCAACTATACCAACCACAAGGTCTCCAACCCTTGCCATGCGTCCCCTGGGAGCAATGCCTGCCCCAGCCCCTGAGATCCGCTGTGCTCCGGTCAGGCCCTCAAACCGATCACTGCCAGCTTGTCCTGGCTTCCGCTTCTGGGCAGTGTGGAGGGGCCCAGCCAGCTCAGGATTCAGCCCCGCGGGGTGTCGCGCTTGTCTGCTAGTCTGGGCAGTAGGGCTACTTGTTCCTTGGTCGGAGGGGCAGCCTAGTTGTGGCATTCTGACTCTGCTTCGCTGCCTTTCACCTCTCCTGTGGCGGGAATGGTGCACGCTCACGCAGCCTTCATTCCTTCCCCTCCCAGGGACGAGAGGCCCGACACCCACTGCTTCAAGGAAGAGAGATTTATGTCGGCCCCTGGTTTCATTCCTGGTTGGCTGGTTCCAAGGCAAAAGCAGCGCGGCAGAGGGGCATGGCAGAGGAAAGCTGCGCACTGACTGGTGGCCAGGAAGGAGAGAGAGAAGGGACAGGAACGCAGTCCTCTGGTCACACCCAGTGACCCACCTCTAGCCAGGCCCCGCCTCCTGACCCCACATTCAGCTACTAACGTCATCCATGGATAAACCACTGGTAAGCACAGCACCCATAGGATGGGTCACCTTCAACATGCGTGAGGCTCACGGGGGACATGTAGATCGAAACGGTGACTCCCAGGAACACCCTGCTTCGTCTGGACGGGAACGTCCTCCCCCTCTGTCCTCTGGGAGTGGCGTCCTCCCCAGCCTCGATAGCCTGGCTTATTCTACTTCGAATTGCTCAAGTTGTTGTCAGATCCTGGGGTAGACATTTCCCTTTGACTGACTTGTCCCTGGGGCTGGATGGCCTCTTCCTGGGGTGTCTTTGTGTCCCCTACAGTGGCTCTGGGGCAACTGGAACACAGAGCATTTAACAAACATGGTATCGGAGGGTCCTTTGCTGACTGATACAAAGTCTTTTGAAGCTTAGGGTCACAAGTTATTGGTATGTTTTTTAGAGTTTTGAATGATTTCAGTAGTTCTCTGTAGGGCAGCCTTTTAGTCACATGATTTATGGCCACCTCACTCTTTACACATGGTCAGACAGAGCAGCCCGAGGCCCCATGAGCAGGGTGGTCTAGGTTGATTCTCATTGTCCCAGTGTCACCCACAGGATCCCCACTCTGTCCACCGAGGTGCCTGGCTGTGGCTCATACGTACGCGCTCACCCCGCTTCGAGGCGGCCAGGTCCAGACCATTTATTTCACAAATGCTCAGACTGAGCAGAGGACGTGATCCCTTTGCTTGCAAGGTGCTGTGGGAGAGATCCTGTTGCTCTGTGCACGCTGCCTAAATTGAGGAAGATGGACACTCACTAAGCACCAGTGGCCAGCACCCAGGACGGGTGAAGTAATGTTGGTAAGTTCTTTGTGCCACCACGTTCTGCAGTTTACATTAAGAATCTGGACTTCAGCTGATGCTTTTTTGGGTTTGGCAATGTTTGCTGGAATCGTTCAGGCAAAGCCCAGTATTCGCACCCTAAGAGGCTTCCACCGTCACCCACGTCCACACCCACTTGATCATTCCGACTGACCTGTTGTGTCATTCGGCTGGGAGCAATCCCAGGAGGAGTGATGAAAATGATGGGGAATTCTTAAATTAAAAGAATTGATTACAGTGCAGACACATTGACGTTGATCCCCCGCAGTGCTCCCCCTGGATTTGAGCACGCTCGGCCATCCACCCTCCTGCCGCTTTCTGAGCCAGTTCTGGAACTCTTCCTTCACGAGGCTCTTGACAAGGTGACCAAAACTACAGTGATCGCTGCTGCCGGGTGCCACCCGAGGGAAAGGCACTCTCATCAAAATGTGACACACTTCCCTCATTCACCTTATTCACCAGATCTGGCATGATGTGACTTTCGGCTCGTCCCTAAAGTCAAAATGACCACAAAGGGTAAACACTTGAGTAGATTCAGGACCTTGAAGCAGCCATGACCAAGTAACTAAAGACAATCCCAAGAACTGCTTCAGAAAGTGACAAGAATAATGGGGAAAGTGTTTTTGAAGAGGGGAAGTGTTTTGAGGGGACTCATCCTAATGTGTCTTTTACCTTTTTTAAAGCATTCACCATGTTTTCTGATCACACTCCATATGTGATTTCATTACAGAATAGACCAGCTGGATGCTAGACTTACACAAACTCTCTGCATTTCAAAGACAGGACCCGCTTGGCCATCAGTTCCCTGAGGTGGCACCTCCAGGGGCCAGAGCTGGAGGTCACAGTTCACCCCTCCCTCCTGGTACCCCTGCACCAAAGCACAGATCTCTCTCACGTAAAAAGTTTTCTACCCTAAGAGAGAGCATATCTGGTCATTTCAGGCACCAATAGCTTCCCAAAGCTATTGCCATCATAAAACAAAAATGATCACTTTAGTCTGAAATGAGTCAGGAAATCCCTCCAAGGGGACAGTAGCTGAGCAGAGCCCACCAAAGCCTCCCCTGTCCGCAGATCCTGCTGGCCTCTGTGCACCTGATTCCGGTCCCATAGTGTCTGCTGCATTCTTATATTTCTTTTCTACTTTCTGCAGGGTAGTGGCAGTTCTCCCCCAACCCCTTTTTACCGATGTCCCCACTGGGACTTGGTGCCTCTGCCTGGTGCTTGCAGGAGAGTAGATGCCACCCATAAGTGCGGGCTGGCCACAGTTCCTCAGATGACCAGAACGGAGGGGGGACCCATACTGGGAGGGCTCCCCCCAAGCCCACAGCTGCTGCAGCCATCTTGAGGCATTGCTCCTTGGGCGGGGGGACCATCTGTGTAACCACAGGACACTAATCATCCTCTCTGCTTATGGTGAGCCCCTCTAATCCTCTTGGCTTCCTCATAATCCCGATGTGTACTTGGGAGACACCACGGGGGGTCTCAGTGCAAGTGGGCCACCTGCTTGGTGCCTGGTCAGTGGGCCGGGGTCTCCAGGCCCTCCAGGGCCTTGAGTCAAGGGGAATGGTCTGAGGCCTGGCTATGGGGACCACACCAGCCGCAAGGAAAGAGGTCAAGACCGATTTTCCTCTGAGGGCTGATCGTGCTCCCCGAGGATAGTGAGTGGGCGGCTGCTGGTGTCCGGTGGGGTCAGCCATGGAGTGGAGGGACGTCTTGCCCTTGGGAAGTCCCCGCAGACGGTGACAGGGCTGGTGCAGGATGCTGGCAGTAATGAAGGTCAGGCGTCTTCCCCAGCCTGCCCTGGTAGGTCATGTTTAAACACGGCACTGCCAGCTTTCAGGTTTCTGCTCGCTGATTTATGGGATGTTAACATCCCGCTGGCCTGCTTCTGCCACCAGGACCTGGAGGGGAAGCAATGCAGTCACTGGAACCAGAGAGGGAGAACGGCCCCAGGAGGACACTCCTGGGGCTCTGGAGTGCAGGAGAGGCCGGGCTGCCCCTTAACTCCAGAGGGTGGGGACAGCTGGGGTGAGGTGGTTTCCAGGGAGAGGAAGTCTGCTTCTCAAAGACACGGAACAGAAGTCTCTGAAGAGCCAGGGAGAAAGCAGAGAACAGAAAAAGTGGGGTTGGGGGTCCCTGTCGATGACCTTATTGAATTTTACCTGCCGATATCAAGGACATCATCCAGGCCCCTTTCTGCGGAAGGAGCTGCAGCACAGAGAGATGCAGTACAAGAGCCCAAAGCCAGATTCCAGTCACACTAATGGCCCTCCCTCGTGGATAGGGCAGGTGTCATTGTCCTGGCCCCCAATCACCCACGAAGAGGCGCAGGCTTGGGGCAGCTGGCTGATTTGCGGAAGGTCATGGCCCTTGAGTGTTGGAGCTGTGTCTGAGCTGCACAGCTACCGCAGGACCACACCCAACTGCTATTTCTCTCCCTCAATGAAGAAAGGGCGGGCTGCGGAGGAGGCCCTGAGAGCACAGTATGCCCCTCCCCCTGGGAAGGTGCGCCAGCCCGGAACGCAGCCCAGACCCACAGCAAGAGTGTGCCCTGGAGAAGCGTGACCCGTGTCATAGCAAGAGTGTGGCTTGGAGGAGCGGACCATGTCATTCCTTTTAATTAAAAAAATTGATACTGGGAATCAAACCCAGGATCTTCATGCTGAGCTATATATCCTAAGCTTTTTGTTTTTAGTTTTACTTTGAGATGGTGTCTTGGGAAGTCACTTAGTGGCCCGGGCTGGGCTCAAACTTGAAATCCTCCTTTCTTAACCTCCAAGAGTGCTGGGACTGCCGGCCTGCCCCACCACACCTGGCTTTGTGTCATTCTTTGTTTGCCCTCCGAGTTACAAAGAGGCTTTCTAGAAATCGCCTTACAAAACAAATGACCACAACGGATCCTGCTTCCTCTGCTGACCCCGGGGAGAAGAGAAAAGCGGGCGGCCATTTTTGGTGCCATGGTGCTCAGTGTGTGTGTACGCATGCACTCACGTGTGTGGGTATGGATGTGTAGGTGTGACGTATGTGCATGCGTTGTTGTGTGCTCATATGTTTGAGCGTGTGTTGGAGAGGGAGAGCGGTGTGGGAGGAGAGCTGTGGCCTGGCAGTTGCATGCAGAGCACACACTGGCTGCCTGCGTGGCACTCTGCCCTATGGGCCTTGGTGTCCCAGGTGGAGACAGGGGCTGGATTAAAGGGCCTTGCGGTTCCCTCCAGCTCCACAGCCCATGCACACAGCATCCAACAGCTTTCCCTGCTCCAAGTTAAATAACCCCAGTCCTTCTAACCTTTCCCTGTAAAACACATTTTCCAATCCTTTAATCATCCTGGTTACTTTCCTCTGAACTCTCTCCAAGAGACCTGTGTCATAGGATAAGTATGTCACATAAATTAGTCAGTGAGTCAGTCTGTCAACAAGACCTCTTGAGCAAGTGCTCCTGGCTCGCTGGAGGTGCAGGGCTGCTGCACTCCAACCACACAGGAACAAACAGGGTTTTCACGCCGCTCTGATCTGGAGTTCATAGGTCCAGCATGGCCTGAGGAACTGGGGACACACTGGGATAATGTCCCTCCTTTTAATGCCACCGTTTTTCAAAGACCACGCCTTCCTCTGACAGTGATATCTGAGGATGTGTATGTAAGCGTGGGCTGGGCACCCACTGTAGGCACGGTCACAGTAAGGACAATGAGCACAGAGCAGCCGCTGGCCACCAAAGTGAGAGGCAGGTGTACGAGGAGGAGCATACGGGGTGCGGGAGCAAGGGGGGGTGACAGAGGCTGCGCCGGCCACCCTAATGGCGCAGAGGGGACATAGGTCTTCAGATGTGGGCTGCTTGGGAAGATTTATTGTCCTGGTATAGTGCAATCAATAATAAGTGAAGTGGCCAAAGGGGCTTAGCGTTTGGAGAAGGCAGGCCTTTATTTGAAGAGAGATTTCACCACTCATTGGGTGAGTCACATAATCTTTCTAAACCTTGAGTTCTTTAAGGTACCCTGGGATGATGGGATGCAAAAGAAAGGAAGGATTTTTTTTCTAACATAAAAAATATCTACAAATGTTTAACCAGGCCTAGTGGCACAGGCCCACAATCTGACCTCTCTGAGGCAGGAGGATTGCAAGTTTGAACCCAGCCTAGGCAACTTAGAGAGACCCTGTCTCAAAATCAAAACTAAAAAAGTGGGCTGGGGCTATCGTTCAGTGTGGAGGCCCTGAGTTTGATCCCTGGTACCACAAAACATGTTAAATTTCATTAGTACACGTTAGTTATATAGAAAGTATGTTTTGTTTGCTGCATTTGTGCATACATGGAATAACATACTCCGGTTAGTTACTGTCTTTGCCTCGTGTTGAAGGTTTGACGACATCTTGGAGGGTGTCTGGCGCTCAGTCGGTGATGCACAGGTCCCCTGCGTCTCCCTGCATTACTGTGGGCCAGTCTGTAGGGGCTCTTTCAGTCTTCTGAGTGCCTGTGTATACAGCCACTGTTTCCCAAGCTGGGCCTCTACAGTCCATGAGTCTACAGGTGACATGTCCTGGAGTGCTGGGACTGAGGCTTGTGGGATCACGCGTGACTCGTCCTTCATCCTGCACTTCATGACTTTCCAGCCTTGGGTCAGCAGTGTGATCTTAGCTTTGTCCTGATGGCTGGGTCAGCATCATTTTTTAGTTTAGCATTGGTTTGCTGTCCGGGAGGAGCCCCCGATTGACCAAGACCTGGGAAGGGAATGTTAGGCACAGAAGGGGCGGGGGGCAGCAAGGTAGCAAAGCGGTGTGTCTCCCTCTCCAGCGAGCCCCTGGAGGTCGCAGTGAGCCCAGACCTCTGGGCTCCACTCCCAGAGCAGTGTGTTCAGTGAGTCTGAGCGGCCATGGCTTTTGCATTTCTAAGAAGCTGGTGGGGACTACTGAGTCCCGGGTCAAAGGTCAAGGGGGGGGAGTACCGGAAGAACACCTGGAAGGCCAGTGTAGGCAAGAGTAGTGTCTACAGGTAATAATTAGGCACGTTATTTTATAGCACTTTATAAACTATAAAATACAATATAGCGATTAATAGCTCCATGTTCCCCTTCAGCTTTAAATTACCTATAAAATGCAAATAATAATAGTAATTTTTTTGAAGATGAGGTGATATGATCTACATAAAAGCACATTGTGAAATATAGAAAACTACAGAGTCTTGTTCTTTTAACTTCCCTAAGCCTCAATTTCCTCATTCATAGTATGACAGGATGCCCGAGGGGCCTGTCCCTGGTGCCAGCCTCGGTCACGTGGCAGCCCGTTCTCGCAGAGGTGGATCGTGCAAGCTTGTACTAGTGCCCTGGCTGATGCTTCCCTGTGTCCTCTCAGCCCTGTGGCCGGAGGTGCTTTTGGCACCAGTGTTACCAGCTAGGATGCTTTTCGCTACAGAAAATAAAAAAAAAAGAGGTCCCAGGGCAATGTGGCTCTAACAATATGGAGCTGGTTGTCTTCTCTGAGGAGACACCCAGAGGCAGAGCAGAGTAGGGCTGATCCATCCTCTTGCCGGGTGGACTCTGGGATTCTCGTAGCTTTGGCTCTGTGGTCACGTGGTGACTGCACAGGGCCAGACATTACATATATACAGGACAACATCCAGTAGCAGGAAGAGCTGTGCTCCTGAAAGATGTCCTTTTAATAGATGGAAACGTGTTCTCAGAGTACTGTCATTGGCCATGGCTGTGTCACCTGCCCCGCCACCGGGAAGCGGCCCTGGCCACTCCATGTTTAACTCTGATATTTCCTTCGGCAAGAAGTGGTGTGGGAATGGCCGGGGGGAGGTGACCAATGCCATCCACCAAACTCTAATCTCTTTCTAGTGGGAATCATGTCCCAAGGGCTTTGCCGGTTGACAGCTGCAACACATGAGGAGACCTGGCTGGTTCTGAGAGCCAGAAAGAGGCTGGCAGAACCTCCAGAAGCTGGTTGGATAGGCACTTGGCATCCTTCTCAAGAGGTCGTAAGCTCCCTGGGGGTCAGAACCACCAGTCCACAGCAGACCAGCCTCCTGTGTGGTGAAACCAGCTGGGGCCTAGGGGTCAGGGCCAGGCTGTGGCCTCAGGGACTCAACTGGCCACAGGTATGTCTCAGGCAAAGCCCCAGACCCTTAAGACTTACAGGTGAGCGTTGCCACCTTGCCAACCCTTGTCACGTCTCTTTCCAAGTCTCTCATAGCCCACAGAAGGCTCCTCACAAGGAGTTTCCCAGGACAGAAACCTGAGGGAGGTGGGCTGTGAGCCAAACAGCAGGGCCAGAGGGGAGGGTGAGGAAGGCCTTTGCTGCAGAACTGACTTTGCCAGCATTTGAGAAGGGGATTCTGTGGGCTGACTCTCACTCTTCCTCCTCTGTAAGAGCTTGTACATCCACCAGAGGGCTAGATCCAGGGATTTCCTAAGAAAGGGGAACCCCTGACAAGTTTCTCACTCCTGCCTGGGCCCAGGTGTGGCCAAGCAGCCCCTCAGAGTGTCCCTAGAGAAGGTGTGTGCAGGACTGAGGAGGACGAAGGTTGGGAAGGTGGAACACCTTATGTCAAGTAGTGCTCAAGCCTCACAGCTCAGATCTGTGTGAATCTGTGACCTTTTAGGAGGCAGGCCATACAGCAGGAGGTGACAGGCGGGTGGCGGAGCCGCTCCCCCTGGCTCACTGGACTGCTGAACTCCACCTGTGTCAGATCAGCAGCGGCCTTGGATTCTCGTAGGAGCGTGAGCCCTGCTCCTTGTAGCACTCTAATGCCTAAGGATCTGAAGCGGAGCCTGAACTCGGTTCACGGAAAAATCGTCCTCCCCGGAAACCATCCCTTGTGCTAAAAAGGTGGAGGACCACGACTCTATCTGATTCCCTTGGTGTGTGCTGTCCATCATCTCTGGGTGATCTTTCTAAACAAGTTCACAGCCGGTAGACAGCACTGAGCGCAAAGGCCAGCAAGCCTCCTTGCTTTTTTGATTCAGAGCTCCCGTGTTGCCGGCAAAGACGCGGAGGCCACCGCGCAGGAGACGGAGACCCAGTGCCCTGGGAGGCGGGTCCCAGACGTACCCCATCATTCTGCTCAGCACTTGCTTGAAGAGCTCAAAAATGGATATCAGAACTATTCAGGAGCTGGTTGCTAGGGCCTCTGGGTTTCAGAGCTGGGGCCTCAAGTCTGCATCAGACCTGTCTACAGCAACTGAAAAATACTGAACCCGGTTGTGGAGGCCTGGGGGTCTCATTAAAGAACAAGAGTAGCTATGAAAAAGCGGAAAGTAACAAACATTAGTGAGGATGTGGAGAAACCCGAACTCCTTGCTCTGTGGGTGGTACTGGGAGCGGTAGGCCGGAAGGCCTTGGAAACGGAACGGAGGATCATCTCCTGACCCAGCAGTAGCTCTTTAAGGATGTGTCTTGCAAAGAATGGAAGTCAAGGACTTGAGTAGCTGTCTGCGCACCTGTGGCCACAGCAGCCTGATAAGTAAGGGTGGAGGAACTAAAGACGTGGTCCACACACTTTTTCGCACCAGGGGCTGGTTTTGTAGGAAACAATTTTTCTTCAAGGGTGATTTCAGGATGACTCAAACTCTTTATATTTATTGTGTACTGTATTTTCCATGATTGTTACTCTAATATATAACAACATATTGATGTAGCTCCCCATAATGTAGCACTCTGATGGGAACGGGAGCCCAGGTGGTAACGTGAGTGGTTCTAAGTACAAAGGAAGCTTTGCTCTCCAGGTGGCTGCTCCCTTCCTGCTTCCTGGTTCCTGACTGGCCACCGACAGTTTAGGGGTTGGTGGTCCCCTGTATCAAGGGATAAATAGATCAGCATCTGGTCCGATGGCATGGATATCACTCTGCCTTAGAAGGCACGGGCAATCTGACACACGCCACAGCGTGGAGAAGCCTGGAGACTGTCCTGCAGAGTAGAGTAAGGCAGCCACAGAAGGACAGTGCTGCAGGATTGCACTTGACGGGAGCTGGAGAAAGGGTGGGTGTCCTTGCGTGTTATGCCCAAGTAGGCTCTGCTGTCTGCATTAATCCACCCGACCCAGCTAGCTCCCAGGATCCAATCACCATCCAGACATGAGGCTTCTGGGAACAGTCTGGATCTGGACTAGGGAGCGAGCCCGGCCCCTCAGTGCGCCAGCTTCCTGCCTGGTCACTACTCAATCCCAACGTTAAGAGGCTGTGTGCTAGGCCCTCACCAGAGGCTGAGCCACGGGCTCTTCCTGGTCTTGGGCTTCCAGCCTCAAAACTGGGCTATGTAAACCTCTTCTTTTCCATAAAGTACCCAGCCTCGGGTGTTCCGTTGGCGCGTAGTCTAGCACAGTCATTTAAAGAGGCAGGGTGTGCTTTCCTTGCCTCAGTGATGGAAAGGCCTAGGGAGGTGGGCAAACTAGCTGAAGGCTAGAGAGGGAAGGGCTGGTCCCTGGGTTCCTGCCCATGAAGGCTGTGGCTTCACCTTGACCCGTCGTTCGCAGCCATCACGATTTTTTTTACATGGGCAGAGCGATTCAAACTTCATGCCCTCAAAGGACAGGTGGCCGTGCTGGGACAGGAAGGCTGCAGCTCCTGTGGACTTGGGACTTCAGGATGGGTGGGCTCCTGGTCTAGCCTCGGTTATTTTTTTTGAGAGAGAGAGAGAGAGAAAGAGAGACAGAGAGAGAGAGAGAGAGAGAGAGAGAGAGAGAGAGAGAGCGAGCACAGGAGTCTAGACAGGCCCTCTGAAGGCACTCACTGGCCCGAGAACACCAGCATCCTGGGTACCAGGTCCAGCCCTAAGTAGCCAGTGGATGGAGCTTGGGCCGCACTAGGGAAGGGGACCAGGGGCAAAACACAGTGTCTCTGAAGGCAGAGCAGGCCGGATGCTCTCAGCACCCAGCACGGCCTTCCTCATCCCAAACCACTCCCTGGCAATACCTCCCCACTGACAGATGCTGGAAGGTTCTGCCGCATCCAGCCCTTGGCCGCCTCTGCCAGCGCGATGCACGTTTACTGCCCTGGCTTTCTTTACACAACAGTTTCTTGTAACGTTCTGGTTGCTTCTATCTTCTGGATTTCCACGGATCCATCAGCACGTTCCTGGAACTGGATGCCTCACTGCACACCTCCACCTGCCCGGGTGGGAGGAGCCGGCGGTCCCGGGCGAGGAAGAACAGAGGAAGCGGAGTGGGGGTGGTGCAGGGACCCTGTGGCTCCACCCCCGGGCCGGCAGAAGGCTCTTGTCACCCTCACTGGAGTCTGAAATCTCCCCGCCAGTTTTCAAATTTTCTGTCCTGCAGTAGGCATCATTTCAAGTCTGATTTATTTTTTTTCCATTTATTTTAAAGGAGAATAAAATAGCACCAAAAAGCAGATGTGCCGGGCCCAGTGGTCGGGCCCAGTGATGAGTCCCATAATCCCAGCACTTTGGAAGGCTGAGGCAGGAAGATTTCAAGTTTGAGCTTAGTCTAGGCAATTTAGTGGAGAGTCTAAAAAACAAAAAAGGACTAAGGATATAGCTCAGTATGAAGGCCCTGGGCTCAATCTCCAGAACCACCGGAAAGAAGGGGAGGGAGGCTGGCAGACCTGACCCCTGTCTTTGGGACCCTGTAATAAACATGCCGACTCTGCCAGTGCCATCTCCTAAAAAGAAGAAAATGTCTCAGGGCCTTTGCACATGCTGTTCTTCGATTGCAAATGCTTTTCCTTCTCTTTGCTAAGTTAAATGCCATTTACCTGCCAGAGTAGCTGTGCAGGGCCTTGTGGCAAAGGTAGTCTGAGACCATGAAGTCGTCCCTGAGATCGTGAATCACTCCCAAGGGAATGTCCCCAGCACACGGCTTGGTAAGTACATCCGAAGCACCCCAGGTGAGGCTGGCCTGTAATCCCCGCACTGTGGGAGGCCGAGGCAGAAGGAGGAAGGTGAGTGCAGGGCCCAGCACGTAGCAGAGAGCGAGGCCCCGCCCCACTCTGGCCTGGCTGCTCTTGCCCCTGAGCCTTTCACCTGTCCACCCTTCTGTCCCGGCTCTGCTCCACAGCTCAGCCTTCAAACAATTTCAGTAGCAATTTTGATCGAGTTCCATGGGAAGAAAAAACGTCAGGAGAACGAGTTGTGCTGATTCTGCTCCCTCCGTGCGCACCTGTCTCGGGTCCCTGCTGCCTCCCACTTCTGCGTGCCCCTCGGAGCTGGCCGGCTGGCGGGCACTGGGCGTGCTTCCAGCGGGCTGAGCCGTGGAGCGGCTCTCTCCTCGGCCCCGCTAGCCCAGGGTGCCCTCGCCGCGGGAGGGAAGGCCAGGGAAGCCAGCTCCTTATCGGGAGGATGCAGAACCCGGAAAATCCCTGCCTGCAGCTGGCCTTCCTCCCGGATCTCGGGGCATCGTTTGATCCTGGCCTAATCCCTCTTCCTACTTCCCCTCTCTTTCCTCTCCTCGCCTCCCAGACCAGGGAAATAAACCCGTCACCATGGTGCCAGCGCATTAACTCCTTCTTGGCAGGGAAGTGCAGCTGGCTATGCGTCCCGAGATTGCCGCAGACCCCTGGGGTCCATAGCTGCAGTACGGAGTCCTCCTAGAGGGCGCAGTGACCAGGCCTGTGCTAGCACTCCAGGAAACTGAGGCAGGAAGGTTACAAGTATGAGCCCAGCCCGGGGAATTCAGCAACAAGGCGCTATCTTAAAATCAGAAATAAAAATAGGGGTTGGAGGCATAGCTCAGCAGTTAAGCGTGCTGGCCTGGCAAGCCCAAGGCCCTGGGGTTGTCCGCACCACCGCCTAGGTTGGCATGGTGACACACGGTATGCTTGTAGGAAACCAATAAATCGAAAATAAAGGCCTGCACCACTAGGCCTGGCTCAATTTTTTAAAAGTTAAAAATAAAATGAAAGTGGGTAGGGATGTAGCTCAGTGTGATGGCCCTGGGCCTGATCCCAGTGCCACAAAAGGTTGGGGGAGACCCTGCTTTTTTGGGGGACAGGGTCTCACTCTGTAGTGCAAGTTAATTCTGGCCTCACAATCACAGCAGTCCTCTTGCCTCAGCCTCCCGAGTGCTGCAGTTACAGGCACCACCACACCCAGCCAATGTTTGTGTGGTGCGGTTGGGTTTTCCCCAGGACTGAGGGGTTGGAGCCAGGACTTTTCACTGAGCTACATGTACCCAGGTTTAAAAAAATATATATTCTTTATTTTAAGACTAAATTACTAAGCTGCCCATGCCAGGTTCAAACTTGGGATCCTTCTGCCTCAGCCTCCCAGAGTACTGAGATTACAGGTGTGTGCCCCCATGTTGGTCTCATACCCTTTTTATCTAAGGGCTCTGCCCATTTCGGGCTTGGACAGGTGCACGAGCAGGGTGCTTCATCCCTCCCAGCCTCACTGTCCTTGAGCCTTGAGGTCGCTGGTCTAGGCTTGGGATCTGTCTCAGGTAACCCAGGGGACCCACTCAGCCTCTTCCTGGGTGCCTGCCTTCTCCCAGGGCCTGACAGCCTCGGTGTCAGGGCCTAGGCAGCCCCCGTGGCTGGTGGAGTGTAGGGAGCTGGCTGTGACCCGCTGCAGGCAGGGGCTGGCTCAGATTCCCTGATCTCGATGACAGAGGTTCTGATGGCCCCACCTCCCGCAGCGGGACTGTCAGATGTGGCTTTGGGGGTGGGCTTGTTTACAGCGACACAGACAAAGGGAGGAAGCCCGAGCTGCCGAACAGCAGCCTTTCCTGTGCCCCCAAGGCTTTGAAAGGGGGAGGGGGTCGGGGAGGCCCAGCCTATCCCGCCACATCCCTGGGCGGGTGTCCTCATCACAGGACAGGTGCTGGTGTCTCCATGTAGAGGGCACCTTGTGCCCTGGGGTGAGTTCACTCACCTGCGCTTCCACAGCTGCGGAAGGGCAGCGCTGGGAGTTCGGGGCATCCGGCTGAGGTCCCTTTTGCCTCATGCTCACATCTTTGTACAGGACAAAGCACAGGCCGTTCGTCCCCAGGGGCTGAGACACTGGGCCTTCTGCACCCCTGGCTGTGGACTCAGGGGTGTGTGCAATGGCAGGACCCCCGCAGCTGCTCTTACTGACGGGACGAGGGAGCTGAGGTCTGGGGAGGTGAAGTCGCTTGTCTCCTGTGTCGTGCCCAGAGAGCCGCACCCCAGCGCAAGCTCCTTGCCCAGAGACCGTGGTGGACTCTGGTCCTCTGGCTGCGCAGGCCTCTTCAGTGGGAGGGTTTTGTTCACAGGGTTTCCCTGGGGACCTTCCAGGGTCTGCTGATTCCCAGAATCCTGAAAGGGGTCTGCAGTGGGTCCTGAGCCCGCTGTCCAGTGCCTTTTATTCCTGGGCACAGCCCAGGGGTGTCACACTGAGTTACATCCCCAGCCCACTTTTTAGTTTTTGTTTTGAATCAGCATCTCACTAAGACACTAAGTTTCCCGGGCTGGACTTGAACTTGCAATCCTCCCATGGCAGCCTGCCAGAGTGCTGGGATTACAGGCCCCTGATTCCAGGTTGGGCAGTTGGCCCTCTTTAAGTGACAAGCGCTTAACTGAAATAGCTCCAAACCTACCGGAACATTGTGAGAATAGCAGAGACCTCGAATCCTTCGTCCTCCCACGTGCATCCCTGGACACCTGTGGCCCTGAGCACACACAGGCAGAGCAGAAAGAGAGGGAGCCCAGATGTGCCCGGTGTGGGAGGTCCTACACCTTCCTGAGGCTCTGCCACAGCTTTGCAGCTGCCAGAGGGAGCCAGTCAGGAGCCTCCCTGCCCCAGAAGCTCCGGGCTGCCTTTCTCCACCACTCCCAGGAGCTGATGGGTGCCCCACAGGGTTTATGGGGCACAGGGAAGCACGGTCTCAGACAGTCACCTGTGTCTGTTGGCTGTTCCTTCAGCGTGTCCTGGACAGAAGACAAAACACGTGAAGCACTGGGTCTCAGTGTGTCGGAGCTGCCAGGGACAGGCACATTAGGATGGAGACCGTGAGTCGGCGGGGAGGATGCTGTGGTTTTGGTACGGTTTCAGTGTGCTCCCCAGGGGTCCAAGGGCTGAAACTTAATCCATATGGTGAGGTATCAAAGCTGTACCTGACAACTGTAATCCTGACACTCACTAGGAGGAGGCTGAGGCAGGAGGATAGCAAGTTTGAGCTCAGCCTGGTCCACTTAAGGCTATAAAAAAATCTTTAGAAGAACTAGAGATATAGCTCAGTGCAAATGCTCTGGATTCAGTTCCCGGTACAGAATAGGAAGAAAAGAAGAGGAAGAGGAGGAAGAAAGAATGGATGCGCACAGGAAGGATTTGATTTGACCACGTGGGTTTCGGAGGAGGAATCCTTGTGAGGTGAGCAGGATGAGATAAGGTCACCACGGAGAGACCAGGAGGGAGGCACTGGCTCCCTGTCTCTGATGCCCTGTGCTGGCCTGGTACTCTGTCAGCAAAAGGACATCATCAGGTGAAGACTCGCAACTCAACCTCCAGAACCACCAGTCAAAGGAAATGTCTTTTTTGTGTACAGTGTCCCAGCCTTGAGTATTCTGGTGCAGTAACCGGCTAACCAAGGGGCGTTCCTAGCTGGTCACCAGACTCTTTCTCGGAGAACAGAACCGCTCCAGGGTCACCTGAACAGCCCATGCCTCCACCTTCTCCTTCAGTCTCCAGACAGGAGAGCAGGTCCAGGGAGACAGAGTGACTGGCTCACGGATGCGGATTGGCCAGCGGCAGAATGCGAGGTCTCACCTCTGCTTGCTTTCCCTACATTTGGGGTGCTCTGTGTATTTATTATTCACAGTCCTTGTTAAACTCATAGACACCCTAAGTGTGTCCACAGTAGCACTGGAGACAGAGGACTGGGAAGGCCCAACCACGCCTTGGGACCTTGAGGATGCATTTTTGGGGGAGATGACTTCTAATTCCTGGTGGACAGGTCTTAGGAGACTAGAGAGGCCGTGACTGTTGGAGGCCCTTGAGGGGGGAGGGAAGTTCAGTCGGAGGAAGAGCCACAGTGCCTGGAGGAGCTGGAGTCACTTGGCCTGCAGGCCCCTGGTCTGGTGGATGCAATAAGGGGTTCCAATAATTCTTGCAGTAGCAGTACTCACCATGCCAGCACTCGTTTCCCATTGAGTTGTGTCCAGCCCCTTAGATGGCCTTCTAATCCAGCAGGAGCCTTGGAAGCTGCCACTTTCTGCCCGCTTCCCTGCTGAGCCTAGGGTCTCCTAGGGCTGCAGCAGTCGGCAGCTGAACAGTGCCGGTGACGGGTAGGCATCCAGAGCGTGGACACCAAGTCTTTCCTGCTTGGCAGCACCAGATCCTTCTCCCAGCTGTGCTCTTGAGAGGAATTAACGAAGTTCATGTGGAATTCCAGGTGGTTCTCTCGAGAGTGGGTTGTTCTAAAAATAGTGGCCTGGCCCCCAAGCTTCTCTGCCTTCCTGTTTCATCACGGGGTCCCTCCACCTGGCACATGTTCCCACCATGATGCCAACACTATGATGTGACACAGCCCAGGGGCTGGAACCATGGAGCCCATAGTCTTGGGTGAGCTCAGCTTCCAGAATGATGAGCCAAATGGACTCGTCTTTATAAGCGTCTAGCTTCAGGTATTCTGTCATAGGAACAGAGAGTGGACTAATATAGGGTGTTTGATCTGGCAGTTTAATCTCTGTGGATTTCCGTGAGCTTCCTTGTCCCCTGATTCTGGTTGGGTTTGGCTGATGGGAGGCACCAGCAGGAGATCAGTGAGCCGGAAGAGAGGGTGGAGACTCCCCTTCCCCATCCACTCTCAAGTGACCACGTCGGCATCCCGCTGCCCAAGGATACCGGGTGGGAGCTTCTGCAGACCCCGGCCTCCCTATTTCAGGAAGAGTCACAGTGAAAGCCTTCCTCGTGTGTCTCCTACTCCATCTCTGTCCCGAGTTGGACATGTATTAAATTGAGCGTTGAGTGCTCTGCATACTCGAGGAGGGCTGGCAGAGCAGCATTACATCACAGTTCCCACCCAAGGTGGGGCAAGTAGAAATTGATTATCTGGACCGATGGGCTGGGCAGTCTCCTGGGGTGGGTCACTCTTGGCTCTAGAGACTGTCAGAACCATCCTGAGATCCCAGAAGGCCTGAAACCCCTCGCATGGAGCTCACGCACCGTCTGTCACATCAACAGCAGATCGAGAGTCAGGTGGCCGTTGTGTCCAGTGGGTGTCCATCTGCTCACTGCGTCATTCAACAAACGCTTCCTAAAAATGTGCTGCACTATGTCACCTGATCTGATGAGAGAAATCAGCCCAGTGTTCCCAAGGCAGAAGGCAAGTCATTGTGGAAAGGAGAGAGGTAGGGGAGAAGTGTCACTGGAATTCCGGAGGCCAGGAAACCGGGGTGCCAGGGTGGACCAAAGACAAGTAACTGCAGAAATCAGCCAGTGGCTTGAACGGCCAGCAACTCTCGTTCACCTCTAAGTTAAACTGAAGAAAGACCGTGCGGCTCCTGGTGGCTGGTGGGTGAAGGGTGCTTGGTGCTTTCTGCTGGGACACTACTGTCCCACTCCACAGGGAAGTGGCTGAGCTCTGAGGCTGAAAGGTCCCCCCCCCCCCCCCCCCGCCCCATGCCAGGTTCCCAGCCTGACTCGCCTGCCTGCCTCCTCTGCGTTCCTACCCTGCAGAGGAGCTGCTTCCACTTATCTCCCTGAGGAGAGACGCCGGCTGAGAATGCTCTGGACCCTCCACCTCCATCCTTACGCAGGGTTAGGTTGCGGCTAACCCTAAGCTGGGGCGAGATGGGGATTCCGGGATTCCTCACCATTCTGTCCCCATGGCAGCTCAGTTCTGGGTCAGGCGATAGGCCGGTGAGAGGACTGTTGGCCAGGCCTCAGGTGTGGCCTGTCCTTCCTGGCCCCCCTGCCTGCTCCCCATGGGGTTCTCCCCTCTGTTTCTTCCCTGTCCTCTGGTGGCCGCTCAGTGCCCTCCCTGCCGCCGCCTGCTGTGAAGGACATGAGGACAAAATGACAAAAACATTCTCAAGGAAATGAGCTGCTGAGTGTGAGCACGCAGAGGCCGCCACCGCCACCGTGGTGCCAGAGAACAGGCTGGGCGGGATTCGGTCTGCGCCCACGGAGCAGTTCCTAATGCGTCCCCCTGGTCCCCCTCCTGGGTGAGTCTGGAGTCTTGCTCCCCGGTCGTGGCCAGCACTCCTGGTTTTCATCACATCGGGGATGGCTGGTCCTCTGCTGCCTCCAAGCAGCCCGCAGGGTGCACAGAGGAGAAGCAGGTCCTCCACCTGAGAGCCGCCCTGGCCTTCTTCCTGCTCCTTGGGAGGCGGAACTCTGTAGTCTAGGTTGGCCCTGAATTCACTACGTAGCCCCGGCAATCCTCCTGTCTCAGCCTTCCAAGCGACAGGATTGCAGGCGTGTGTCACTCCACCTGATTTATGTGGTGCTGAGGAATCGAACTCAGGACCTTGCTCTTGTTAGGCAAGCACTTTAACCACCTAGATGTGCACCCAGCCCGATTCCCCCCTTTCCGGGGTTTCCCAGCCTCCCGTCTCTCTCTTGTCCTCGGAGGAGTTGAGGCAGTACTTAGGTCTGTATAATCATTTCATCTACAACATACATTATCATTTTGTAAACTGGAAAGCGCTTCACACACGTCGTTAAGTGTTTTCAAAAAGTGCCCCTTCCCAGTTGTGTGTGTGTGTCTGTGTGCGTCTGGGTTGCTGCACGACCGTGTCCCGCCGGACTTTCTCCCGCAGGGATTGCGTCCGCCCTCCTGGCTGGCCTCGGCTGGTCACCACTTCACAGCACCATGCCCTGCTCTGAAGTGGACCGTGGCTCCTGACTGTGGCAGCTGCTTTTCTGTCCACAGCGACGCCAACACCCCTGGACGTCAAGCACCCAGTGCACGTGAGTGAGGCCCCAGCACCTTCTACACGCGCAGGCCCCACTGAAGTCTTGCCCAACCCCTCAATGCGACAGCCAGCGCCTTCTCTTGTGAACCCAGTTGTACCTCACTCAGCATCACTTGTCAGGCGCAGCTGGAACCCAGCTGTGTCAATAGGGTCTAAGAATCACTTGGGGCGTTTTGTGGTTTGGGTGTGATATGACCCCCCTCCCCCCAAAACACATTGTGTTGAATCCTCGGTTGCTGATGGGCTTTTTGAAAGTGATTGGATCATGAGGCCGTAACTCTGTTAGTGGATTAGTTCGCTGAGATCATAATTGCATGGCATTATTGCGAAGTAATGGAAAGAGGAAGTGGGGCCTGGTTGAAGGGAGGGGTTCATGGGGACGTCACCTTGGGGGCTCTACTGACCCCTGGCCCTCTTCCCAGCTATTCCTATCTGCTTCCCGGCTGCCACGAGGCTAGCATCCTTCCTCCACTGGGCCCTTCTGCCATGACACGTGCCTCACCATGGATCAGAAGCAATGGAGCCAGTGGCCAAGGGCCAACACCTCTGAAACCAATGAGCCAACATGAACCTTAACCTCCTAAGTTGGTTTGTGTCAGGTTTTTTGGTCACAGCAACACAAAACTGACTACCACAGGGAGCTTAGAAAAATGAGAATTAAAAATAACTGAAATACTAAGAAAAAGTTTGTAAAAAAGTATCTGGGCCTTAGCCCAAGCCAAGAAGCTGAGTCTCTGAGTGTGGAGCTGGCGGAATTGGGATTGGGGGCAGGGGGATCGGTATCTTCATCCATTGTCCAGGGCTCTGCTGCTAGCGCGGAGTGTCTCAACAGCCACGTCCATCCCCTTTCCTGGTAAGGGCAGACCCTCCCGAGCCCAGCATCTGGAGTCACTTTGATTCCCTTGAGTCTAGTTGCTACGGACACACCTGGGCCTCACAGCTTTATCTGCTACAGCACTGGTTTTCTTCCTTTTTTTTTTTTTTTTCGATCCCTGTCATACTTGGAGATGCTTTGGGTCTCTTTCTTTCTTTTTTGTCTACAGTATTTTTATGTGTGTTATCTTTTCCACTTTAATTCCGTGTATAACTGTTGAGTACTGCATATGTCTAATGTGTACAGTTTGATGAATTTGAACTTAGGAATAATACCCGTGATGCCATTACCATAATCCAGGGAATAGACACAGGGTCACCTGGAGTGCTCTCATGTTCTTTCAGGGCTGTGACAAGAGTGTGTGGCATGCAACCATAACTGATCTCTACCATTTTCTGTTGTAGGCTCTTTGGCCGGCACATTTCATGTTTTCTTTCCTTGGTGATGAAGGTGGCTCTTGTGGCTCTGTTATGGGGCGTGTTGGTCATTGCCTGTGGTGACTGCCTCTCCCGTAGCCCCCACCCTTCCCAGCGGGATCCTAAATCTGACTGGGCAACGGCATTGGCCTGGCCATCTTTCCTTCTCTGGGGTCATCCTCTGCGCACTTCCCACCATCCTTGAAGACAGGATCATCCCTCCCCTAGACTTGCAAGGCTCAGCTGAAACCATGGTGACCAGAGGACTTCTCCCTCTGGAAAGGGTCTGGGTCTCCAGAGATTGGGCTTGTCAGTGATTGGCTCGGGGTTCTTTGGCTCAGTTTAGATGGAGATCATGAGTAGGTACAGTGTATCCATCAAGCGTTAATATAAGTGAGCTTTGAAGGCCAGCAGCTATCAGCTCTTAGTGTTAGGGGCCCTCCGCGCTGCTCAGAGCCGGCCGCCACTAGCAGGACCTCTGGCTACCAGAGATGGCAGCCTCGGGCAGTTCTCCATTGCTTCCTGTTGCTCTCTGACTGCCAGCTCCTCTCAGTGCCACTAGCCCCAGCTGAGCGCTGTTCTTGGTGCCGAGGGCCGCTGCTGTCACCAGCTCTCAGTGTAACCAGCTCAGCCTGCTCTACTCAAGACAGAAAACACAGCTAGGCAAAATGGACCATCTGCAAAATGGATCATGTTGCGGCTAAAGGGGAAACAGTGCGTGTCCTGACTGCTAAGAGCACGAGGAGGTTGCTTATGTGCAAGAAGCGCAGGCCAGCGGAGCAATGGCAGACTTTGTGTCATGGCCAGGGACGGGTTCCTGGCGGGCCCGAGTGGCAGTCATCCAGTCAGACCACAGAGAGGAGATCTAGGGCACAGACCTGGGTCCAAACCTTGCTGCAGCCAAAGCAAAAGGCCCCCAAGTCACTGCAGCAGTGGCCACTGGGGACATTTGGGAAGCTGTGGAAGGAGAAAGAAAAGCACCTCTTCGGGTGCACAGGGCCCATCTGTTCGGGGCTTTGGACATGAGCTCAGAGGTCAGGCTGCCCGTGGGAAAGTAAGGCCCAGGCGTGGTCAACGGTTTGCTCACAGACACAGACAGAGGCAGGCTGGGCTGCAGGCTGCCTGCCAGGACATGCTGCACTCTCTTTAATCCACGCCAGAGCCTGTAGATTTTGTTGCCTTCTCCTGGGCAACACTGTCGAAGCCCAACCCTCCATGTTACACAGTGCCTAGGGTTTTCCCTCTCTCTGTGCTCTGTGACGTTCAGTCTTTATGTCACTGTTTCTCTTCTCCATTTGAGTGCCAATGAGGGCCGGTGGCTGACTGTGCAGACTGTGTTGGTGCCCCATGTCAGCCCATGACCAAGACTCCCACCGTTCTCTAACTCAGGAGAGGCTCGCACCAAGGCACATTACACAGAAACAGATTGGAGAGGCGGATTCGGACAGTGAGCATTCCCGAGTCACCTCAGTGCCTGTGGGGTGAGGCTTAGGCCGTGCAAAATCAGAAGGTAAGTTGACACTTAGGGCGGATTGCTAGAACCAAGCTGAATGGATCCTAGTCGAACTGCAGGACATCTAACGACCATTTTGTAACCAAGAGGAGACTGGAGGAGAAAGTCAAGAGTATGAAGGTAAGGACAGAAAGATTAAAGGAGTCAGTGACCTCAGAGGCACCCCAGAGCCTCCATACCCCCTGGACGGTCAGTTACCCCCTGGTGTCCTTGAGGGATTAGTTCCAGGACTCCTGAACATACCAACATCGGTAGCCACTCAAGTCTTCTTATAAAAGTGTTGCCTTTCATATCACCTTCTCAATCCTCCTACATAGTTCAAACATTAATCTCTAGATCACTTGTTGTTCCCAATACAATGTAAATGCTACATACATGTTTGCGATTCTGTATATGTTTAGGAATAATGACAAGAAGAAAGCTTGTCCACGTTTCATACAGCCACAGCTACCCTAGACCTAACTCAACAATTATGATCACAGTTGGCTGAGACTCTCTTTCCAAAGGACCTAAACCACTAGAGGTTCCTTGTCCTCTGACAGGGAAGTCTAGAGAGACCCATCCCCCATCACCCACATCCACAGATTCAGCCAACTGGGTTAAGGTAATGGAGGCCCATAGAAGTTCAGGAGGGTGCCCAAGCTGTCAGCTAGGTGCTGGCAGGGCAAGCATCGGCTGCTGGGCCTGGGGCTGACCAGAACCAGAGGGCCACTAGTAAGGACCAGGAGGCAGTTCTGTCTTCTTCTATGGTTGCTAAATCCCATGAAACATGCCCACCTCACCAGACTCTGCCATATCCTCTGTCTAATCAGTGGCCAGCACACAGCTGGTAAACTGTGTTTGCCAACAGGTGGCTTTGTCTTGTCAATCAGAGGCGCCACTCTTAGTGCCTGGGAGCGCTGCTGTGTCATATGACAGCATGGTTCTGTCCCAACCGCCCCTAGTGTGCACCAATGGCTACAGGCAGACTTCTTCCCCCAAAGCACCGTTCATATGAGCAAATTCATGCCAGCTCTTGTTGTGTAAGATTTTTATTTTTTTAATGCTTTTATTGTGGTAAAATGCACGTGTTAGTTATTGCCCTGCCGCTGGGACACCATACCCAACTCCCACACCTTAAGGGAGGAAAGTCTGACTTTAGCTCACAGCTTCAAGAGGTCTTGGCCCATTCATGGGGCAAGGGTGGAAGGACATGGCAGAGGCCCAGCCAGAGGAAAGCGTGAGCAGCCAGGAAGCGGAATGCCAGAGGAAGGGTGCAGCTAGCGTGTACCTTTCCGGGTCCAGCCCTGGTGACACCCGGTGACGCGCCCCTTCCGACCACGCCCCACCTCTTCATGGCACAGGAAATCGATGGATTGGCTCCGGGATTGAATCACCTTCCACACAGGAGGTTTTGGGGGAACATTCCAGATCTGAGCCATAATATAAAATGTATCATTTTAGCCACTTCTGAGTGCACACTTTACCGGCATTAAATACATTCACATTGTTGGGCAGCACCACCACCATCTATGCCCCAAAGGCTCTCATCTTTCCAGACTGAAACGCTGTCCCCATTCCACACGATCTCCGCCCAGCAGCGGGCAACCCCATGCCATTTTCTGCTCTGGGTCTGACTACTTATGGACCCCTTGTAAGTGGGACCATCCAGTGCCTGTGTTTTGGGAGTGGCTGACTTCACTTAGCAGGATGCCTGTGGGGTTCATGGACATAACACGTGCCAGGATGCTTTTTCTTTTTATAGTTGAGTAATATTTCATTGTGCGTGTGGGCCACGTTCTGTTGATACACTTGTCCATGGATGGACCCCTGGGTTCCTCCGACCTTCTGTTCGTCTTACTGGTGTGCAGGTAGCTCCGTTAGTCCCGGCTCCAGACTCTTGGCTACACCCAGAAGTGGACTGCTGATCTGTCGGTGATTCTCCAGTTACTGTTACGATGGCCTGGCGTACTGTTGCGCTTGGTGGTTGAGCCATCTTATGTGCCCTTCAGGGCCACGTGCCTGACTGGTCACTGCTTCCGTCATCCTTGACCAACTCTATGACTGTAATACACACAGGTCTGGCTTTCCTCCCCTACATTTTAATACAAAATATTATTTTAAAAATACAGTGAGGACTAGGGGCATAGCTCAGCGGTTAGAGCACTTGCCTACCATATGCAAGGCCCTGGGTTTGACTCCCCAGTGTCCCACAGAAATTAACCAGGCATGGTGGTGCCGTGCCTGTAATCCTGGCACTTGGGAGGCTGAGACAAGAGGATTGATGTGAGTTCACAGCCAGCCTGGGCTACACAGTGAATTCAGGACCAGCCTGGACTACAGAGTGAGACTCTATCCCAAAATGAAAGACATTACTGTCGTAACATCGCCATCGCCAAGTTCTCCCCAAACTGCTTCCCTGAGGGCACCTGTCGTTCTTCCCACTCTCCACGGCAGTTAGTTCCAGAAGTGCCCGGCCACGAGTGTCTTTAGTCACGCTGTTGCCGCTGTACACCCGGAATCCACTCAAGACGCTTACTTTTCGTGGTCCTTCTGGGGAGACCCAGAACCCCCTCAGGCCCCAGGCAGCGAGCAGGTGGGCGAGAACAGGAGCCCACCTTTCTGTCAGCCGGCACACAGCCGCAGTTTTCGCGTGGTTTGGGAATCCGCTCCCGGAGAGGGCGACCAGCCTTGCTCCCTAAGTGTCCAACCGAGCGGGCAGCGCCTCAAAGCCGGGAGAGCTGCTGAGGGGGAGGGCAGGGTGATCAGAAATGTAAACACGCGCTTTCCTGTGCCCCTTTGTACCTCCCAGGCGAGGGACACCTGGCAACTAGCAGCATGCTGTCTCGGTGCTGGTAGTCAGCAACTTTGCTTTCTTCTTGTTGGTCTAAAAAAGAGGGAACTTCCTCCGACCGTGGCAAATTCGAGCCCCTGGGAGGGAGGTGGGGCCGCCCCGGCTGCACACCGCGCGGACCCTAGGAGGGAACAGGCTCCTGCAGAGCCGCGGTGGCCCTAGCTCCCTCTGGAAGCCACCGACCCGCCGGGGCGCCGCCACTCCATGCCCGGCGCCGGCCTCCGCCCGTTCCAGCGGCGGTACAGTCAGCCCGCCCCGCTCCCTGCCGCAGCAGGACCGGCTTCCTCCCGGCCTGGCCTTTCGGAGCCCCTGGCGACATTGTCCCTGCGGCCTCCACCCTAACGGTAGGCTTTTCTCTCCCTGCCACCTCTTCCGGAGCGGGCCTGCCGCCGCCGCCGCCCGCCCGCTTCCTCCGGGCGCGCCGGCCCGGCCCAGCTCCGCCACCGGCTGTCACCTTTCCCAGTATTTCCTGCGATTTCTATTTTTTCTCCTTTCCCCTTAATCTGTTTCTCTCTGCCTCCTGCCCCCACAGCCACGGATGGAAGGCGGCTCTGCCGCTTCCGCCCGAAATCCCCGGCCGCCCCTCCTCGCCGTCTGCCCCCGCCCTTCCCATGCCCACCCACGCCCGGAGGCCGCCTCTCTGTCGCTCCCACCGCAACCCCTTTCCGCCTCTGCGGGCCCCGCCCCGCCCCTCCGGGCCCCGCCCCGCCCCTCCGGGCCCCGCCCATTCCCTCCGGGCCCCGCCCTTCCCGCCGGGCCCCGCCCGCTGTCGCCGGCTCCACCTGGCACGCCCCGGCCCCTCCAGCGTCCGTGCAGGGTCCCCCTCCTCCCCTCTCCACGCTTGCCAAGACCACCTGCCACCCCTTTCCAGCGAGACCCTCCGCTGCCATGTGGCCCGGTGGCGCCCCGGGGCCGCCAGGTGGCTCAGGCCTGTCCACAGGAATCCGCCGGGGCTGTGTCCCACCCCGCGAAGGCCCCTCTGGTGCCGGAGCCGCAGCTCCATCAACGACTGCGCAGCAAGGTGGCTTATGCGGCTCTTCAAAGCCCACACTGGGTGTGTGAATGCCCCAGGGCAGGTGGACGGTGCCCCTCCCGCCCACCACCGGGGCAGCCAGGCAGAGGTAACACCACAGCCATGTTTATTGGTCGGGCTGTCCTGGTTTCTTCCTTCTGTGGCCAATTTGCCAATTGCTTCGGCTCCCCAGTCTCGATGCCACCCCCTTCCAGATGCCTCCCCCCATTTTATTGATATGTATATATGCAAACATAATATTCGCATTGATCTTGAGTATTTTGTGCATATACATATCTTGGCAAAACCAAGATGTCTTCTACAACTTTCCTTCTCTGTGCTGCAGTTTGGATCTGGAGTGTCCCCAAAAAGCCTCATATATTTGAACGCAGGGAAATATCTGTGCAGCTGTTTGCTATTGAGAAATAGGGCCTGGCTGGAAGGGGCAGATGTTTGTGGTTTGACCTGGAAAGATCGCGTCAACTTGTAGAGATTGGGAGGTGCCCTGGACAGAGCTTTCAGGTGTTTGTTATTGACCTGTGGGCCAGGACGTCGGGGAAGGGCACCCACGGTGGGTGGGGGGACCCACCTGGCAGCTTGAACTAAGGAAGGGAGAAGGAACATTGTTGCAGCTTCTTCGTGAGAAAGCTCCGGCCTGGCCGAGTCCCCGACGCTGGCTGGCCCCTGCTTCCCCTGGCTTCCGTCTGCAATGGGGTGAGCAGCAATCCAGCTCTGCCCAGCCCTCGCCACAGCCAGCGGCACCACGAGCGGACTGTGTGAGACCTTCTGAAACTGAGAGTAAATAGACACTTCCTCCCTTCGGTTGTGGATGTCAGGTAAGTAACTGAGACATTCTGCTTCCACGCAGATCCTGCGCGTAGGTGACACACGCGGCACGCGGAACCGTTGCTGCGGTGCACATTGCACGGCCCCAGAGTGGGTAGATTTTGCAGATGGGTCTTAGCAGTGTGTGTTCCTGTGGGAAGAGCCTGAAACACGGAGGGCGAACCAGCGAGTGAGCCGACATGCCGATGCTGGTGATCGTGAGGGCAACGGAGCCTGAGCGGGGTCTGCTATGTCCCTTCCCTGTCCTGTCTCCTGCCCTGTGGCTGCTGCAGAAGCTGGTACTTATTGGTGACTCTGCAGACAGGAAGCTAGGCCTTTTCTGTGCTGTCAGGCTGGGGGGCAGCGGCATCACAGGGGAGGTTGTGGCTTCAGGACCCCACCAGGTGGCTCCTCATCCTGGGACCAAAGTTCTTTCTGATGTGTGTGTGTGTGTGTGTGTGTGTGTGTGTGTGTGTGTGTGTGTGTGTTTTACTGGTGAGTGAGCATGTGTGAATAAACCAGAAATTAGCTGCAGAATTCTGTCCATCAAATGGGATGTTTAGGGGCCAGAGGAATGGCTCAGTGGTTAGTGCTTGCCTAGCAAACGCTGAGTACCGGAGTTCGATTCCCCAGCACCACATAAGCCGGACCTTGTGGCACACGCCTGTAATCCCAGCACTGGGGAGCCTGAGACAGGAGGATGGCTGTGAGTCCAAGGTCACCCCAGGCTCCATAGTGAGTTCAGGATCAACCTAGGCTACAGAATGATATCCTGTCTTAAAAAAAAAAATGTTTAGCAGGAGTTAGAGGAGTCTGCTCCCAGGCCCTGGGCTTCATGTCTCTGTGGGCTACCCTATACTGCAAGCCAGACCTTCCACACTTAGAATCTCCCAGGTCACATGTCTGTTTATTTGCAAATCTGGCCGAAGATCAGGAATTCCAGTTCAGAAAGCAGTTACATTTTAAGAATGTGAGAAGGAAGGGGCAGTAAGGCACTTGTGTGACTCTGCTGAAGGATGCTGTTGCCTCGGTCCCCAAGGAGCCGCAGAGGAACTGTGTCCTGCTCCCGCACACACGTGGGGCTGTGGAAACAGGATGGAGTGGGTGCTGGGGACATGGTGACTCCAGAGGGCATGGTGCCTGGGGGACATGGTGATACTAGGCCAGGTGGTCTGCAATCCCTGGCCCGCAGCCTGCTAGGACCTCGGCCACACAGCAGGCGATGAGCGGTGGTGAGTGGAACTTGATCTGTTTTTACGGCTGGTCCCCCTCACTACCGTTGCTGCCTGAGCCCCACCTTCCGGCAGATCAGCAGAGCCAGTCCCGGTCCCGAAAAGATTGGTGATCACTGTACATGCTACTGTACAGGGTGACTCTGAGGGACATAGCAGTGCTAGGGTGTGGCAACACTGGGGACAAGGCTGATGATGTGATACTGGAGGACGAGGTGACACTGGGGGACATAGCGATGCTGGGAACACGGCCAAGGTGAAGTTACAGCACACGGTGACTCTGGGACATACATGCTAGGGCTGGAGGACACAGCAAAGCTAGGGACGGACACGGTGATCCTCGAGGACACGGTGACGCCGTTGGGCACGTTAATGCTGGGGACAGTGTGGCCCTTCCTTCCCCTCTGGGTCCCTCGGCACGGGCCGAGCAGGAGGCCCATACCTGCAACACGCCAGGAGAAGACTGTCTTTGGAGGTGGCCCGCCAGCTGGAGGCCCAGCGGGAGCAGCTTATGGGGATTAGCTGGGAGGGAGCGGGTGGACGGAACTAATTATAAAGCTGTGTGGAGGTGAGGGGATTACGCAGCCTTTTGTGCACCTCGGTTCTGAAGATGGGAGGAGAGCCTGTCGCCCTCACAGGATCGGGGCTAAAAGAGAAGAGAGGTAAGGGGTGGGGGGTGGCCTGGCTAACGGGGGGCATCAGGGCTGCCTGCCCTGTGCACCTCAGCAAGCGTCCCACTGTGGCGGCGGAGCCCTGGCAGCTGGGTGGGGGGACTCCTGACCCGGCCCTAACTGCTTAGAGCCAGCTTACCGGCAGGCCCGGCGCCGGCAGGAAGCCCTGTGAAGCCCTCAGGTTCTTTTCCTCTTATTTTTGGTCTTGGGGATCCAGCCCGAGGCCTTCCCGCTGAGCTACAGCCCCAGCCCATTTTAACGTTTCCCTTTAAGACAGGGTCTTGCTAGGTCACTGAGTCGTCCAGGTTGGGCTCACACTTGGGATTCTCCTGTGTCACCCTCCCGGAGGGCTGAGATGGCGGTGTTCTTGACTTGTGTGTATTTCCTGGGCCCTTCTCTGGGCCCAGCCTGAGCTGCACACCTGGGAGAGGTCCCGCCTCCCAGACCTGGGTGGGGAAGGGCCGGAAAGGACGCAGCCTGGGACGCAGCAAAGCCACAGGAAGGTAGTGCTGCTGGGATGGCAGCGCGTGGGCGCGGGGCGGGGGTGCTGAGGACAGCTCTGCTAGCAGGGCGGCCTCGCCCAGGGCAGCTACAGATTCACGCAGTAGGAAGAGAGGTTGGACAGGGAGGCGGCAGGGCCATGCCTGTCCCAGCAGAGGCCTTCTGCGGACACCCGGAGCTGCATGAAGGTTTCAGAGCACAGGAGTTTCCAGCTGGAAGCTAGGTGCAGGACAATGCAGCTGGCAGATGCGCAGACAAGAGCAAGGGGACTCGGGGCAAGGACCGGGTGCAGAAGGCTCCGGGAGAGTCCCGTGTGGGGCAACGGGGTGCCCCTGCTGGTGGCAGCGGGAGCAGTACTGAGCAGTGGGCAGACGGCCTTGCGCCTCCCAGGGCAGGTCTGCATGCCATTGGGGCTGGACGCGCGCTTGTAGGATTCGGGGGGGCACCTCGCAAAGCCTTGGCAGGGGCGTGTGTGTGAGACGCAGCATTAGTTTTACACAGAAGGAAGCAGCCCTCTGGAATGAAGGGGCCGCAGAGGGGCGCAGCGTCTTCAGACTACAGGCAGGTAGCAGTGCCTCTCCGCAGAAGGGCTCGGGGCTAGCCCGTCTGCCCTGCCCCGACCTGGCAGCTGGGTGGCCGGAGTCCGGAGGTGGGCATTCCCCAGGCCACGAGGCGGCCTCGGGAGAGGCGCCTGCTGCCTGGCTCTCCTCTCTCCCCCCTTGGGTTTCATGGCCTACACTTTATTTACCCTCCGACTGGAACCCGCTTACCTATTCAGAGAAGTTCACGGTTGGCAGAAGAGGGTTAAAAAATATCAAGAGGAAAGAAATAAAGACTTTGGGTACTTGCTCAACACCAAGTGCTTCTACGCATAAATGTAATTATTGTAATCTCTCTGCGGAGGAGTAACTATGGGAAGGAACAGGTGAGGTGGCCACCTCTGCCCAGGTCACATCATTGTGCTGTTGGGCCACACGGGTAGTAAGTGGTAGGGTTGGGGTCTGAACTCAGGTCAAACCTGGCTTACGCTGCCCCTTCATGTTCAGGGGGGCCAATTTTGGCTGGTGGAAAGTACCTCTGTCATAATAAAGGGGTGAGACAAGGTTGGCATCTGGAGAGCTGCCCCTGACCTTCCCCTTCCTTTGTGCTTATAGCTGCGGCGATCCCTGCGTCATGAACAGTGGCCCAGGCCACCAAGCCTGCGCTCGGGATGCCCAGGCCCCAAGCTACCGCGAGTGCCTCCTGCCCTCCGTGGCTCACCCTCCATCTGTCACCCAGGTCACACCCGCCAAGAAGGTGACTTTCCTCAAGCGAGGGGACCCCCGGTTTGCTGGGGTCCGCCTGGCTGTTCACCAGCGCGCCTTTAAGACCTTCAGCGCCTTGATGGATGAGCTGTCTCAGCGGGTGCCTCTGTCCTTTGGGGTGCGCTCTGTCACTACGCCCCGGGGCCTGCATGGTCTCAGCGCTCTGGAGCAGCTGCAAGATGGTGGCTGCTACCTCTGTTCTGACAAGAAGCTTCCCAGGACTCCCAGGGGGCCAGGCCGGCCACAGGCAAGGAGCCCCTCTGCTGGGTGCTCGAGGGATCTTGAAGGTGCCCAGGAGGCACCGGGGACATCCTCCTCCCGGAGGAGTCCAGCAGCCCTGAGGAAGATAACACTGATTAAGAATGGGGATCCCAGATGCCAGCAGACGGTCGTTCTCAGTCACAGAGACACCAGGAACCTAACAGCCTTCCTCAGCAAAGCCTCGGAACTCCTGCACTGCCCCGTGAAGCAGCTGTACACGGTCAGCGGGAGGAAGGTAGGCTGGGGTGGGGCTGGCACTGCCTTAGGCAGGTCTCTTGGACCCAGGCCAGAACGCTTAGATGAAGCTCAGCATGGTGAAGCATTCCTGTAATCCCAGCACTCTGGGAGGCTGAGGCAGGAGGATTTTAAGTTTGAGTCTGGCCTGGGCAAATTAACAACTTAGCAAGACCCTGTCTCAAAATCAAAAATAAAATAAAAAAAAAGGGCTAGGGAATGTAGTTCAGAGTGAAGATGCTGAGTCCCCGTTACACACACACACACACACACACACACGAGAGAGAGAGAGAGAGAGAGAGAGAGAGAGAGAGAGAAAGAGAGAGAGAGATACTTACATGGGATGAGAGGTTATTCTTGATTTCTCTACTGCTGATTAAAGATAAAGAGGGTAGAGACATCCTTAAGCAAGTCAATGACTCCAACAGCAATGGATACCACATTTTCCATTTCTGTTTGGCGTGCTCTTACTAAGTAGTAGGCACTGTGCTTTAGAAACTCTTTTCCTTTTTTTCACCCAGATCTCTCAGCAGCCTAGTCCTATGAATGATTAGTGTAAGAAACAGAAACTTCTCGAGGTACCTTAAGCAGAAAGTGATAACACAGGGTGGGAAGGGCTTTCTGGACCTCTTGAAAGCTGGAGTGTGAATTGGAAACAGGATCCACTGCCTCTTCTGGAAGCCACTGTAAGTATCAACTTCAGGAATACTTGCAGGTGGTTGGCACGCAAGCTTCGAACGCTGGACTCAGAGCTGTCACAGCTGCATCTGGATTCCCAGCGTCCCTGGAGGGTCAAATACACCCCAGCCACCCTAGCTGCCACTGCCTCCTGATTCCCACACACTTGCTCAATGTAGCGTCAGCCAGAGCAAGAAGAGATAGTGCCTGCCTTACCACTGCTGTCCCAGGCCCTGAGGGACAGTATCATCTGCACCCAACCTTAGCTGTCAAGGCTTGTGAATGTACTTGGGGCCTTTCTAGGTTCCGCAGAACATGAATTTTCAGAACAGAGGGCAGGGTTGACTGATCCAGTGTGACACAGTTGAATCCTGCAGCTCTCTGGCATCTGTACTCACTTCCCACCAGCACCCACCTCTGCAGACATCAGCCATACGGCATGCTTGTTCTGAGGACGTAGCTCTCACTCCTACAATTGGAAACATTACTGTCTCCCCCGAAGTCCTACCATCCTGTACCATCTGCCTTCTGGCTCGCTCACAATCTCACCTGGATATCCCCTACCTAAGATCTACAATAGTACACAGGTATCAGAATAATTTATGTAAAAACATTTAAGAAATCAGAGCAAAACATAGGAAATTGGCTAAAACAGAGCTGTGACTTAAAACTAGGGAATGTCCCAGATAGCTATTGTTGGCATTTAAGACTTTCTTCCACCGACCCAGTATGGTGGCCCACGTCTGTAATCCCAGCACTAGGGGTGCTGAGGCAGAGGGACTGCAGTGAATCTATGGCCAGCTGGGCCTACAGAGTGAGTTCCAAATCAGCTTGGACTACAGAGCAAGACTCTTTTTTAAAAGTAAAAAAAAAAAAAAAAAGAAAAAGAAAAAAAAATTCCCTCCCATCCTCCATTTCACATTTCTTCCGTCCTCTCTAGCATCTTGGCTGATCATGGCTGGGTATGTATGTGGTGGAGTGACTAAGCTTTGATCCTAACAGGTCTGGGCTCTTGGAAATCCTCCCTGCCTGGGACTTCTGTGGTCCCAAGTTAATTTATGAAACTGCACACACAGGGCAGCTACAGAGGGCCCCCAACAGGTTCCCTGTGCCCGTGGGTAGCAGAAGCCCTGCTTTCTTTTGTATCCAGACTCAGCTACCCCATAAACACAAAGCCCTCTTTTTGCACACGTGTCTGTGTGATACTGAGGATTAAGCCTGGGGCCTTCACACTGAGCTACACACTCAGCCATTTTTTAATTGTGATCTTGAGACAGGGTCTCCCCAAGTCACTAAGTTGTACAGGCTGGGCTCAAACTTGCGATCCCCCTGCCTCAGATTCCAGGGTACTGGGCTTACAGGCCTGTGTCCTGGGCCCGGCTACACCAGCCCTCCTGTGGCCCATTGGTTCATTGCCTTGAGGAGCTTCATACGACCAAGTGACTGTCTTAACTTTCGTCTCCACAGAGCCAATCATGTGTCTTCTAGAGGAACAGTTGCCCTTGGTGCTTGATGCCTCCCAACCAGGGGAGCCCAAAGCTACAGGGATAGGAAGCAACGTGCTTATCGCTAGGTCCTGCGTGTGACAGGGAGAGGAATGCTGTCAATCCTGCCCCTTTGTTGCCAGACATGTGTATGTAGTCCATGGAGAAGCAGTGCTACGTTATCAGAGTCCTGTCTGAAGCTCTGACCACGTCCTGTAGGGTAACAGCTCAGCTCCGTAGAGTGGTGCCTCCCAGTGGTTTCCAATGAATCTCTCAGAGAATATTCCACTGGCCTATCAGCTATGGCTGTTGTGGGGGGCAGGGTGCGTGGCCGCACGGTCAAGTAAGCCCACTGGTGTTAGCCCACTGTCTCACACCTTTTGATATAAAAACCAGGTTTGGGGGGCAGAAGCAATAGTCCAGGGACATGGCAATGGCGAGCAGGCACTCAGTAAGTGCATGGGTGGTGACACAGGAAGCGCGATGGGCAAGGGACAAGGTGTCTATCCACATAAGTGTCCATTCCAGTGAGCACAGAGGGCTGACCGTCTCCTGGATAAAGGGACTCAGTGTCACTGGCTGCCCACCAGGTCCCCAGGGGTGATGCAAGTCACGAGTTTAGCCTTTAATTCTGCTCTTGGCAGATCAGGCCCCGAGCGGACATGGTGGCCGGATCCCCACGGATGAGGCACCCATGACCTCGCTAGTTCATGCTACTCTGCCGCTCTGTCAGTGCACGGCCAGAGCCAGCCTGGGCCAGCAGGAGAAAGGGGGACTGCCACGCGCAGAGCGTATCAATTTGACGGTGTGATTACCACGTCCTGGGTCCATCCTGAGGGGCCCTCTCGCAGGTTCTCCAAGCTTGCTCGTCACCAGCTCTCCAGAGCTGGCCCTTCCTCACCGACTGTCAGACTGACGCCCTAATAACTGCTCATCAATGGCTGCAGACCCTTTTGCCACAACTCCTTCCATAAATACAGTCAACCCAGTCACGCAGCCCCTGGACTCTCCCCCTTTCCCCCCACGTTTCATCATCCCTGAGTGGCTCTATGACGCCACCATGGCCAACAGGAGGTCACTGTCAGCGGACTCTCTGCAACCCTCTGTGATCCCGAATCCAATGTGTTTGGCAGTCAGCTGGTACAGAGAATCCCCCAGGAAGCCCCAGGTGGGGGCTGAACAGAGGCAGCAGCATGGCAGGTGCGGGTGAGCTGGGCGCAGGTGCTGCCGGCTCGGCACCGACTCGTGACCCAGTACGCATCGCCCCACCTGACAAGGGGTACTGCTTCACACCTGAGCTGGGGCTTCGTGGACCACCTGGGTCAGCTGACCCAGCACCCAGCAGAACCAGTTTCTGCGTCTGAGTTTTGGCTACAAAAGAAAAGAGAAACTTCAGCAACAGTTGTTGCGGTTTATATCTATGGCCCCCCAAAGTCTTATGTGTTCAGGGTGGGTGGGGCTGGTGGGGCACTATACTCACCAGTGAATTAGTCCGTTGAGGGGTTCCTAGGTGAATGTGCTATTGGGAGGTGGGGCCTGGTTGGAGGAGGCGTGTTATTACGAGGGGGGGGCGGTGCCTTTGGAGGGTGTCTCTCCTTCCCTGGCTCCTCCTCCATGCTCTGCTTCCTGGCTGCCACAAGGTGAGCAGTTTTCCTCCGTCACGTCCTTCCGTGGTGATGTTTCTGCTTTAGAGTCAACCAACCACGGACTGAATTCCCTAAAACCACGAGCCAAACAAAAGTCTCTCCTCCTTTTAAGCTGTGGTTGTTGGATATTGTGTTCAGTAGTGGGGAAGCTATTCCAGTTGTGGAAGCTCCCCAGCCTTCTGGCTGGCTGTGAGTGGAGAGTTGAGATGTTGCACCTGCCACTTTTTGGGACAGAAGTGGTTGGCCCAATGCAGAGTCCCTGTAGCTCCATCTCATTGTGATGACCCCTTGTGGCAGCCAGTGGAGCTGAGGACTTGCTCGGTAAGCACTGCTCCTGCTATCAGAGGTGATCGTTTTAGAAACAGCTTAGTCTGTGTAGCCTTGGGCTACCCATGTCCCACTGTCACCAAGTTATCATTATCACCATCTTCAAACATAACCATGTCTTGTGACTAATCCCAGATTCCTATCCTAACGGCCTGTGGCGTGTGACCCCCTCTGACCTCCCACATGCTCAGCCGTGGCTCAGTGTAGGAGACAGAATCTCTTCTCCTGGTATCTTACACCTGAAGGAATTCTTCACAGGGAATTTCTGATGCTTCAAGATTCATTGAAAACCTGGAGGAATTTAAGCTGGGTTCCTGGGAAGATTTCCAGAATACCCCTGAATTGACCTTTTAGAGGAGACGTCTATAACGCAGTCAAGGAAAGGATTGGTGGATGGTTCTTGGTGGGCCAACTGAGTTCATATCACCCACAGTTGCTTTGCTCCAGTATGGGGAAGGGTCCGTGTCACCGCTGTCCACTGATGTCCAGAAGCTGGTGAACAGGCACTAGAACAATGAGTGTGGCCTTTGTCACCTCAGCTGCACAGGACTCTCCGTGCCTTTGACTTCTGTGGCTTACAACAGTAGTCAAAAGGCAAAAGGAAGATGGTCTTCGCTTCACTGCCGTGTCCCTGACTTACGTGAGTGCCTAATTAGTGGGACTTCCTTCGTGTTGAAAGCCCCAGCAGCTGGGGGGATCAAGAAGAGGGTTTGTAGCTTTGGAACCTGTGAAGCACTAAGGACTGCCCCAGAATGAGGGTGTTGTAGAGGTGGACTGCTCTAGGATGTGGCTCCACACATCCACGCGTTGGGTGGCTAATCTGACTGTGTACTCTTTGGATAGGCACGAAAAGTGAGGCACAGGCTAACTAATTCGCCCGTAGTTGCACGGTCAGCTCACGATGGAGCCGGCATCAGTGTCTTCGACATCATAATTCAGGAATGCGCCTGAGTCACGGGTCATGAACCCGTGTGTATTGGGTACAGTATACATGCAAGTTAGACTAGATCTCTACCCCAGGTAAGCTCAGAGTTGAGTGGCTGTGGTGAGGGAAAGTACGGGCACCAATTCATGGGTAAAAGAGATATTAGGGTATTTTCACGTAGACCACTAAGAGTTTCTATAAAAACAGTGACCTCAGACCCACTAAGGGCGGAGGTATCCTGAAGCATGAGACGCCGAGGTGAGTTATGCAAAAGTCAGGAAAGGCCGGCAAGGTAGCCTTTCTCCTCGGGGGCCTTCCTGGCAGAGGGGGTCTCTGCACGCCAGATTCCGACCCTACGCCCTTGCTTCCAGGTGGACTCCCTGCAGGCGCTGCTGCGTGGCCCCTCTGTGCTGCTGTGCGCCGGGAGCGAGGCCTTCAGACCCCCTGCAACGGAGAGTGCCCGGAGGAGTGGGCCTGCGACATTATCCCCGCAGACTTCAAGAGGCAGAAACAGTGAGCTGATTGGTTGCGGGGTTCCCATCATCTGATTTGCACTGGGTGGTGGTTCTGTAGGCCCTGGCAGATGTCCCCTCCAGACAACTGAGTAAGGGAGAGTTTGGTCCCAAGTCTCAGCTAGCCACTCCTGTTGGGATCTCTCTTGCTTCTCACCACCAGCAACCTTGCCTGGGTCAAACATTTGGTGGAAATGTGACAGAACAGAACTTAGTGTTTAGAGGCAGCAGGGATGAGGAATCTCATATCCAAATTCCTAGGGTCTAAAATAACTTCTAAGAACCAGCGGGCATGACGTCACAGAGGGAAGAGGCCACATGTACTTGAAATTTGCATCTTTTAAGGCAGGAGTCCCCTAACCGTGGGCCACAGGCCACTACCAGTCCATAGCCTCGGGAGGACCAGGCCGCTGGGACGGATGGGTAAATCTCCACCTCTGCCAGCAAGCTCCTATCAGGATCTAATGCACCACTGACCTGGCAGGAGATGGGGGCCTCACTCCCTGGCTATTGGGAGAATGGTCTTCAACTAAACTGGTCCCTGGGGTCGAAAAGAGTGGGGACCTCTACGTGAAAGGTCACAGCCCGGTGCCTGTAGCTCAGGAGATCACACGAGAAAGAACTCTGGAGCTGCCTTGTCACTCTCAGTCCTCAGAGGCGCCCCCTTCTTTTTTACCTGCCTTGGGTATAGCCCAGACATACGGAGGGCGTCCAGGTACCTCCTGGTGATCATCCGTCAGCCTGAGAGAGCTTGATGAGTCTGAGGATGCTCCGTCACCTGGAGCAACTGCAGAGCGCTTCACAGCGTGCAGTCAGGTCCGTAGGTGGCAGCACATGGAGCTTGTGTCCTGGGCCGAGGGCTGCAGACGCGCATTGCTGTGGGACAGTGGCTCCTTGTCCCTCCAGAAGTCTTTTGTGCTGGTGGCTCCGCAGCAAGCACGTATGTGTGGCCGCTCATGGTTAAAAGTAAACCTGGTGGGCGTGGTGGCCTACGCCTGTAATCCCAGAAGGAGCCCCAGCAAGTGATTCAGTGAGCTCCTGTCTCAAAATAAGAAATAAAATACGAGCTGTGGCTACCGCTCAGTGCAAAGGGACTGCGTTCAACCCTCAGTCACAAGGGGAAAAGCCTACCAAGCCAACACTACCATGCTTCTCTAGCTCAGGAGTCTGCTGTGCCCAGGGCTGTCTAGCTGGGAGCAGCCGTGGACGGGGGACTTGGGCCTGGGGTCTTGCTGCTAGGCTCTGCCGTGGGGACAGCCCTTCTGGACCCACTCACTGTGCCTTGCTGTGCAGTTGGGGGCAGTGGCATCGTGGAGGTAGCTTCCTCCCACCTTGATGCCTGCAGCCTCTCACCTTCCTTCCTTCTCTCTTCTTCCTCCTCACGGTGCCAGGTTGCTGGGGGCCCAAGGCCAAGCCGAGTGTCATCCACTCAAGGTCCAGATCAGGTAGCAGGCCACTGCCATTGCTGTCCAGGAGGTCTGGTCTCAGTGAGGCCCCTGTGTCCCCGCACGAGGCCTGGCTGGGGCCTACGCTGAACAGGCGCCCTCGGGACCTGTCTGCCCCACCTGGCCCCTTGGCAACCGGTGACGACGACGTGGAGAAGAAAATTCACGTGAATGAGGATGGCAGCCTGTCAGTGGAGATGAAGTTCCGCCTCCGCCTCCTAGGGGAGGATGGGCTGTTGCAGTCCCAGAGGGCGGACCAGGCCAGCATCCCCCGGTCAGCCAGCGGGGAGCACCCGGGCCTGGGGGAGGCCGAGTCCCTCTGTTGCAGAGGGAAGGGCCAACTGTGGGGCATCTTGGAGTCTGGGGCACAGGGACTGAGTCCCCACGAGACAGGATGCCAGGGAGCCTTTGACAGAGGCCGGGAGCCGCAGCCTGCCTGCGAGATCTGGAGGAACCCCCTTTGTATCACCCACAGTGAGAGGTCGGCTCCGTGCAGGAGGCCAGGGAAGGCCCAGCAGCCCCGCTGCAGGAGACGCTGGAACCAAGAGGCCAATTACAGGAAGGAGCACACCAGGGACAGTGTTAGTTTGGCTTCAAGTGCTGGGTGTCCTGACAGCTCTGAGTCAGACTCCTGCAGCTCCAGGACTCCAGAGGGCTGTGCAGGCAGCGACTACCTATGTCCAGCCTCTGAGGCTGCTTCCCACAGGAAGGATCAGTGCCCAGAGCGAACAGGACCTGCCAGCTGGGGACGACATGGCTGCCTGAGACCTAGAGCCTGCCCTTCTGAAGGGACCCTTTCTGACTCGCCAGTCAGTGCTGGGTCTCATGAGGAGTCCAGTGAGTGGGAAGGCCGGCCCCAGGACTGCCTGGGACAGCTGAGAGCCCCAGCCTCTCAGGAGAAAGCCACCCACGGGGATAGCCTGGGTACTCCCACCTTGGGTCCCTCATCACTAAACACTGAGGAACTACAGACAGAGGAGCGCGGACAGGGCACTGGGCACTGCCACGCCTCGGATGAGCGTGCGATGGCACTGCCCTCAGCTCGGGTACATGCTGGCTCCTGGGACACAGAAGGAGGCTCTGCCCCGCTTCACGCCTGTGCCCCAAACCTGCAGGGGAGGAGAAGGCAGAAGAGCTCAGGAAGTACCGTGTCCTCATCCAGCATTCCGGACTGCCGAGCAGCCCCAAGAAGCAGTGCCAGGCAATGTCCCCACTTAAGGGATACCCACTGCCTGCTGGACTCAGCTACTGCGTCTCAAGAACCAAGTCCTCCCGACAGAGGAAGGGCCTCCCCAGTGAGCCCAGCGCTACCACTTTCTCCAGACACATCCAGCACCCACCAACAGGCCTCCAGGGACGTGAGATCACCGTCCCCTGGCTCTCCTGCATCCCAGGTCCTGCCAGCAGCCAGCAGGGCCACTACCGTCACTCCCTTGAGTAACTCAGCCGGGGCTTCTGGTTTCTGCCACCCCAGCGCTCAGTCTGTGGAGGGAGCGGGGGGTGCTGAGAGTGGAGTACACTCCCCAGCACCCACACCTGCCCACACTCAAGGGCCTGGGGACCTGGGGGACGAGGCGGGGGGCCCTCCCAGGCCTTCCTCTCACTTGGCAGGATGGGCTGAGGGAGATAAGCCAGGAGCCTGTCAAGGTTACTGCTGCTCACAGGCAGGGGCATCCCCTGTGCTCGGGACCCCGAGTGGTCACACACAGGCCCCATGGGAACCGTCCTCCGAGGCCTGCTGGGTGGGTGGCAGCAGCTACTGTCCCACTCCCCCTGGGGGGCGACCCAGCTCAAAGAGGCACCCTTCTACCAGCAGCAGCAGCGGCGGCGGTGGCCATAGAAGGGCTGGTGACAGGAAGGGAGCAGGTGAGTCGGAAGACGAAAAACTTAAGGTGGGGAGCTCGTTGTCTCCAGACCCTAAGCCAGAGGCCGTGAGGAGAGCAGTCAGGACAGCAGGAAGCAGCCCCAGCTCGGGCACTGGGGGAGGCTCAGAGGACCAGCCAGAAGATGGCGGTGTGACGCCCAGCGCCCTGCCCTACGCCTCAGCAGATGCCGTGGTTCGTGAGTGGCTGGACAACATCCCCGAGGAGCCCATACTCGTGAGATATGAGTTGGTGGATGAGACTACACGTGCAGCTGCTGGTGGCCGGGAAGGTCCCCAGGAGGACCCTGGTGACGACTGTTCTCAGAAAGACCTGGGGGAGCAGGGGCAGGCCTGTCAGCAACTCCCAGAAGGCGACACCAGTGGGCACCCCCAGCAGGAAGGAGCCCTTTCGGGGACCGAAGCCACAATACCCAAACTGGGAGACAGTCCCCATAAGAATGCAGATGCAGGTGAGGTGGCCACGATCCCTTCCGAGGCTGGAGCTGGAGAAGAGGCCCCCGTGAGCCGCGGGGTGGCCCCAGGAGCGCTTCCCGGCTGGGTTTCCACCTCCACACAGATCATGAAGGCACTGACGGGCTCCACGCCGGGCCGGCCCAGCAGCCTGCCCGAGATGTCCAGCCCAGTGGCCACAAGGCTCAGCCACTCGGCAGAGGCCTTCATCACCTGCCTTGCTAGGCTCCACTTCTTTGATGAGGCTCTTGGGTGTACTGTGGGCAAAGGGAGGCTTGAAGACTCGCCTCGGTACCAGGAACTGCTGAACCTCTCTCAGACCTTCTGGCAGGGGGGCAGCCTTGGACGAGACCAGTTGGACTCTGGCCTCAGGAAGCCCGCTTCATGCCAGGCTCTGCCCGTGATGAAGGACTCCACACCCACCTCCTCCTCGGGTGTGGATCTCAGCAGTGGCTCTGGAGGCTCAGGGGAGGGCAGCGTGCCTTGTGCCATGGATGGCACCCCGGTCACTGAGCAGATGGAGCTGCCTTCACGAAGCTCCACCCAGAGACCTGGTTCCAGAGCCTCAGGGTCCCCAGGAACCACAGGAGACCCCCATCAGGACGGTTCCACCAGCAGCGAGGTAGCCAAGAGGCCCAGCCAGGAGCAGGAGGAATTGGGCCACCCCTTGGAGCAGCACTCGGTCAACAACACAGTGCAGGACGAAAGAGGGCAGGGAGGAAAAGAAGGGGAGAGACCCGAGGGTGGGGATGTGGAGGGGGGCGCGTTTCCAGAAGAGCCGGGAGTCAGCAGGCAGGATGAGGGGGAGCAGGAAGAGGAAGAACGAAGACACCCCATCTCTGCTGAGCCGGGCCCCACAGAAGGTGGAGGGGAACTCTCAGAGCCCGCCAGTGGTCTCAGTGGCCCCAGGTCGGTGGAGCAGGGTTTGGAAATGCCGCCCAGAGCTGCGATGGCCTGGGAGCAGGCTCGTGCCCAGTCCACCCCAGGCCTGGGGGAGAGGAGCCCGCCCATTACCCACAGAGCGCCTCTGGACCCAGACCCTGCCTGGGTGTCCAAGTTGCTGAAGAAGATGGAGAAAGCCTTCATGGCTCACCTGGCTGGTGCCACGGCTGAGCTCCGTGCCCGCTGGGGTATGCAGGACAATGCCCTCCTGGACCACATGGTGGCTGAGCTGGAGCAGGAGGTGAGCCAGAGGCTCCAAGACAGCACAGACAAAGAGCTGCGGAAGATTCAGAGCCGGGCTGGGAGGAGAGCCCTGGGGCTGCCCGGGACAGCCCTCAGGGGACAGGGCTCCCTCCAGACCCAGCAGCGCAGGCGCCGCCTCCAGGGCCTGCACAACGTCTCGGCCTTCCCAGAGCCGACCCACCTTGGCCAAGGGCCCTTCTCCCTCTCCCCGGAGGATGAGGAGGATGAGCCCACCCACAGTGCCGCTCTGGGGACTCAGCGGGGTGCGGAGGCTGAGGAGGATGAGTTCTGTCCCTGCGAGGCCTGCATGAGGAAGAAAGTGAACTCTGTGTGCCCAAGGGGCACCCCGGGGGCCACCAGCACTCCTATCAGCAAGGCCTTCGACCTACAGCAAATTCTGCAGAAGAAGAAAGACGGGCGTGCTGGCGGGCAGGCAGTGGCAGGGGCTCCTGAGGGTACAGGGGCCGGGGGGCCTCAGGAGGAGCCCTCGAGCGCTGGGAACGCTCAGGAAGCTGACGGAGGTCAAGAGCCAGGCTTGGGCTTGGGGTCTCAAGAGGGCAAGGGAGGTGAGGGTGTGGGAAACCCGGGGCTCAGCAGAGATGGAGACCTGGGACTCAAGGAGGCAGAGGAGGCTGGTGACGGGGAGAGGGAGGACGAGCCGGTGGCCCTAGATGGAGGAGGGAAAGTCCATGCCAGTGTAGAAAGCGCCCCGGCAGAGGTCAGGGGGCAGCAGATGGGTGTGCCTGAGCAGGCAGTAGCCGTGCCTGCGGACTTTGGAGACGGGGACACTGCAAACACTGCCGGAGGACAGGAGGCTGCTGTGGGTACCGTAGAGGCACAGGAGGGTGGAGAAGGACAGCCAGCGTCAGAAGAAGAAAATCAGGGTGAAAGAGAAGGCGGCTGTCCAGTTAGTCTAGGACAGGGCCAGAGAGGGGACTCTTCCAAAAATGGGAGCCTCGGTCAGGAGAGGACACCCACACGACCCCCCGCCCTTAGTGAGGACATCCCTGGCCGATGCTCAGACTCCCAAGTGCACGATGCGCCTCAGTGTCCCTCCAGCACGTTGCCCCTGGACAGCTGCTCCAGGATGTCTCAGAAGAGCTCAGATCACGTAAGCAGGGAGCGCAAGTGCGCTAGGGCTGGGGACCAGGGATCCCCACATGCGGAGACGAAGGCCACCGTGATGTATCCAGAGAGCTCTGCCTCTGGGGAGGAAGGGACCCCCTTGAGCCCAGAGCTAGGGGCTGGCGAGGACTGTGATGGGCGGGACCAGAAGGCACGTGGAGGCGGTAACTGCACCCAAGCAGGGAACAGGGCAGATGGCTTCAGCCAAGATGACTTAGATTTCTAGACATCAAGTGGCAAGGCAATCGTGTGTCTGATTTTACTGATATTCTGTTGACAAACCCAAGTGAGGCTCGGGCCACCGGAGGCTGCAAGGAGTGTGGACGAAGACTGTGACGGTGTCCCAGCCCGAGCCGTCCTTGGGGACTGACCTCCAAGGTCTGGGAGACAGGTAATCGGCCCATCTGCTGTGGAAGTGGCCTGCCCTCCGCGGTCCTAGAGCTGCCCCTTTGTGGGCTTTCTGCTGGCAAGCGCCGCTCTGCCCTTCTCCTATCCATCTCCTGCTGATTTCCTCCTTGGTGTCTCCTGGCACTCAGCTCATTCGACTTTGAGGGCCTTTTTTTTCCTTCTAATCTTGGATATTTTGGTGACTCTGCAGTTGTGGCTACTTGGGATCCATTGAGGGTCACTGGATTATGCCTGTTCTCTCCCTCAAAGTCCAAGTGTTTTAAGTGTTTTTCTTTATAATTCGTATGTATATGCATATGAAAATGCAAAAAAGCAGAGAAAAGGGAAAGTGCTTACCCACAATCCCACCAGTCAGCTTCTGTTAATAAACTGACATATTTCTTTTCTTCTCACGGTTTTCGAAGCATTCTACAGTTGATATTATTCTTTATATAACTTTTACATACTCAGTTTTCAAAAAATATGCACGTTTATTCCCCGTTTATCTCAAAAGTGAACTTTTTTTTTTTTTTAAACCGGGGGTTGTGCCCAAGGCCTTTGTTCTAAGCTCCGTTTCCAGCACTTTTTATTTTGAGAACAAGCCCCACTAAGTTGCCCATGTTGGGCTCAAACTTGTGATCCTCTTGCCTCAGCCTCCCAGGGGGCTGGGATAACTAGCACGCGCCCCCACTGTGCATTTGTCCTTTACTACCTGAAGAATATTTCATTGTGAGAATACTATGATAGGGCTGGGGGCATAGCTCAGTGGTTAAAGTGCTTGCTTAGAATGCTCAAGGTCCTGGGTTCGATTCCCGAGGACCACATAAAAATTAGCTGAGTTCAGTGGTATATGTCTGTATTCCCAGACTCGGGGGTAGGGGGCACTGAGATAGAAGGATTGCCATGAGTTCAAGGCTATATGATGAGTCCAGGACCAGCCTGGACTACAGAGTGAGACTGTCTCAAAAACAAAAGAAAAGAATACTCATATAAAATACTTTACCATTTTCCTGCTGTTGGTCAATTAGGCTTCCATTATTTTTTCTTAAAAGTTTTTCTTCCTGGGAATCCATATATTTTTAGGGTAGATTCCCAAGAGGTATGAATTACTAGGCCAAAATATATCAACATTTTTGAATCTTCAAATACACAAAACAGATTTTTTTCTAAACATCAGTACTAACTTGTATCACGTGACCCCACATCATGCCTGTCAGTGTTTGCCATTGTCATTAAAAATGAGAAATTGCTTGCTATTTTTGGGGCAAAAACAGTGTTTCATTTTAATGTGTGTGATAGTATCTCTGATATATTTGTTTATTAATGAAATTCAACTTTTTCTGAGGTTTGAAAAACTTATATGTACTATACACGTATATGCCTCTTACCTGTTCTTCTACTGAGGCCCTAACTTTTAAAAAATGAATTTGCTTGCTCATTTTCATTCTTTTAAAACTCTTATTTATTATTTTTGAGATATACAAAACAGTGTCTGTCTACAACCTTCCATGGCTGGCTTGGACTGGCTGGGTCCTGGCCAAGTATAGACCTCCCGAATGGGCTGAACTTCCTGACTGGCCCCTCCCTGCCCTTTTCCCTGTTCATAAGGACAATTCTGTGGTGTGAGAACTTGTGGAAATAGAATCCTGTGTCACAAGAGTGTGGACTGGTCACTAGTTGTTTGAAAGCACCCACCTAAAGCAAAGCTGGCTGTTTGCTGTGTCTGCTGTATTTTACAGATAGAGCAGATGTTCTTAATAAACTTTCACACATCCTTACGTGTTTACAGAAGTGATTCTTCAATATTTTTGTAATAAAGACATATATTGCCACAAGTTTATACCTACTGGGGGAGAGAGTTTGCTGGGTGTTGGGTGGGCTTCTATCATTAGTTGATGCTGGAATTGTCTGAGAGGCTGGTGGAGACGACACATTCATGACCACTTGTTCACCAGAGTGGATAGGTGACTCCATAGCCAGCGGCCAAAGTAGAGCGGTGGCACTGTATGTTTGGGCTGGAGACGGCGACACGCAGCACTCTCTAGCCCTTCTCACTGCTGGTTGGCATGAAGCGTCCAGTAGGTCCATCCTCTGTGATTTGAAGTCCCCAGTCCTCCTCTAAAGGACAGTTGGCTGCCTTGGTTCCCCTCCCCACTGCCACCCAGATGCCAGAGGCAGCCCGCTCTGCCGCCGACTCACCCGGCACTTCATTAAAAGGACATTGCCTGTCTGTCCCCGCACAAGAGGGTACTATGGCTGAGCAGAAGACTCCGGCTCAGCTCCCAGCGACAGCACCTGCGACACAGGCCAAGTCATGTTTTCCTCACCGCCCCATCTGGAAACACTGAGATAACATAAAGGACCAGATCCTCAGTCGCTGGGGAGACAGCGACATCTGAGCTGGAACTGCCATGGGTCCCACCCCTCCAGCACCAGGTACCACCCCAGCCGCCTGCTACCAGCCAGCCAGGCTTCCCAGCGCCTCTGTCACGTAAGCACACTGGCGGCGTTTCCCAAGCCGAGGCACAGAAGAGGCTTCAAGTTGCTGGAGCTCAGAAAGCTGGGTAGGTTCAAAGCCAGGATTTAAACTCAGCTGTTTCAGATGTTCTTTTCCATTGTATCTTTTTCTGTTTCATTCCAATTCTGGCCCTAGGAGTAGGTAAGTAGGCTAAAGGTGACCAGCACGTCAGTGAGTCAACTTTCCGTGAAACAGTGAAGACTTAAGAAAGCAAATTAGACGGAATTCTTTCACTCACTGATGGCATTATGTTCTCAGTAATGTTTTACTTCTGGGCCGATAGCGGGAGCTGTCGATAACGTGGTTTTATAAAGTCAAGGGTGACGTTAAAACTTATCAACCCACAGGCTTCTCCTTTTAGTTATAAACTCACCGGCTTTAAGCCCCCATGTGTTTCGGCCTTTTCTATTTAAAATGACTGCGGTTAATGGACAACTCTGTGCTTTCTTCTGGCTGGGAGATGAGGAGTTTCGGGGCCACAGCTAGGGTGGAAATCTTGGTATCGCCTCCCCACCCCTTTCGCTGAAGCAGGCGTGCAGTCCAGGCTCCTGTAGTCCGGCACCCTGAGGAAGGGTTGACATTCCTATGGCCTTAGCCGCCTCCTGACTCACACCTTGCGTCACCTGTCATTCCAGATCTTGCCCAGGTACTTACCATCTTAGTGACAAAACCTTTTTAGCCACGTAGGGTTTCCTCCCTGAATGGCAGGGAAGGAACCAATCCTCTTTCCTACCCCTGTTGTCCAGCTAGTGGGGACCAGTGACTCCAGCCCTCAAGAGCCACCTCTCAGTGGCTGTGAACCAAAGGCCCCGTGTCCAGGCCCCAAACCCAAGACTGACCTCAGTGGTCTAGCTAGGCCTCAGTCCCAGTCTCCAGATTCTCAAATGTGTGGGGTGTTTGGTTGAGGTGGCTGTTCTCAAGTTGGCCTACATCCCTTCAACAGAACCACGCAGGGGAGCAGTCTCCTAGCTGACTAAGTAGCTGACATCAGACAACGGGCCTCCGCCCGCAGCTCGCTTAGCCGCCTGGCACTGAGCTCAGAGGGCCTGCCGAGGAACGCGGTGAGAACTCCTAACCTCTCCTTCTTGCCATCGGCCTTTCTCTTCATCAGATCTCTGCCTCCGAGCACCTCCAGAGGCAGAGTCTGTCTCCACGAACCCCTCTAAGCTGGCCGAGGTAGGGGTGACCTGTCCTCGCGCTGGCAAAGCTCGCCTGCGGTGCACACATGAAGTGGGTTGCTGAAGGGGTTTCCAAACAAAGCACAGGGCAGCTGGTTTCTCCTTCACTCTCAGAACGAGAACACCACCAAGAGTTCTGTTAGAATGGACAGTGGTGTGTGAACAGTGCCCGAGGCAGGGCCCAGGGGGCGCACCTCAACAAGCAGCCGAAGCCCCCAGCTGCGGGCATTTGGCAGCCAGGACTTGCGCTCGGTACTTCGGCTGGGGCTCCTCGGAGAGGCCGGACAGCCCCAGCAGACAGCCCACCGAACACACCCCCCGCTCACTTGTCCACACACACAGATACACGTGGAGGTGTATACAGATGCCTGCACACATACACATTTATCTGCATGCATGCACACACCCGCACACATGTGCAGATGTGCCACACACATGTACACACCTGCATGCACACATACTCTCATGCCTTCACATAAACACGTGCAAACACGTGCACACATTCGTATTTGTGGTCATGTGCATGCATGCGTATGTCTTAGACACACACACCTGCACGCAAGCACACCCAAGAACATGCCTATACCATGTTTCCATATGCACAGGTTTACACAATTGACCACTTGAAAACCCCTGTGCGCACACCTACACATTCACCCATTCCCATGTTCAGTCACATGCACACACTCCATACGCTCACCTAGATACATTGACTCTACATGTGCTCACATGAACACACAATTTGTGCACAGACGTGAAGGCGGCGTCCTTCCTGTCCCTCATTACAGTCTCCCCAAAGGACTGTGCGGGTTAGCCGGAGTCAATCTCTCTCTCCAGCCTGGTCTCCTGAGAGGCAATTAGGCCAGTAAAGATTGCTCCCCCCTGACCCGCTCCTCTGCCCCATGGCCGGGGACCCAGCTGGCAGCCCAGGCCGCCGGCTGTGTATAAAGGGGACTCACGTAGGATGCGCAGGCCTGGGCCACCAGGTCCCTGAGCTCAACCCCGTTCATTGGCCAAGCAGCCGCACATGGAGTGACCAAACTTATTTCCTGACTGGTGCTGGAGCAAGTCAGGCCCGGCCTCCTGGCATCTTCAGGCGGCTCTCCGGCAACTGGGCCTCGGCTTGGGCCACCCATGCCTGGTGGAGCCAGTCTCTCCCACCTCTCTGTTCCCTCCAACTCTGAGAGGCCCCTGCAGAGCCCACCTGGCCCTGCAGCCCCAGAGGGCCCTGCACAGGCTCAGCTGTGACTCTTGCTCCAAGGTTTTGAGACCTGACAGGGCATGATCACAGCCCAAGGCACTGGTTTGCTGCTGAGCCCGATGCCTGGAGGTACGAAAGTCCCTTCGGCTGCTGCCCTCCACCTCCGTGCCCTGGGCACCTCTCCAGTCTATCTCAAACTGCAATGGTGCCAGACTTTCCCGGGTTCTGGGACACTTTTCTATCACTGTCACCAGGGACAGCGGCTGGCGCTCCTAGTGCCTCCTGCACCAGCTTGGGGACCACCTGCCCCCCCACCCCCGTCTCCCCGCTCCGCGTTGGCTCCCGGTGGGGAAACGCAGGCATCCGCAGTTCCTTGTGCTCTCAGCTCCCCAGCAATCCCATCCACACTGCTGTTGCTCCTGTTACGACTCTGACTCAGCCTAGCTCTCGCCTGGTTTTAACCAGCACCACATTGTCTCGAGAGCAAAACCCCCACAGCAGCGCTCCTCACCCTTCGCCAGCTCCCACCCATGCTCAGACCAGGCACCCGGCCGTGCCAGCCTCAGGCACCCACCCTGAGGTTTACCATCACCATCCCCTCTGCCTGCCTCCCAGGGGGCTTCCCAACGGGACTTGTGCAGTTGCACCCCAGGACCACTTACCTCTCGGAAACACCTCAGCCTATTGCTTTTGCCTGTAACTCCCAAAGGGCAACTTATGTCCCGGAGTGAAGGCCGAGCCTGGAAAGGCTCAGGCTTCTGCCACCTGCATCAGTTCTCTTCCCTTCCCCTGCCCTCACCCCCAATCCCACTCCCTCTTCTTTCTCTTATGCTCACGTGGTGTGTATGTGTCGGGGGCTACTGGGGATTGAACCTAGGGCCTTAGCACTGAGCTATATCTCTAACCTTTTTATAAACTTTTTTTGTTTTGAAAGACAGGATCATCAAAGACACTGACTTACCCAAGTTAAGCTCAAACTTGCAATTCTCTTGCCTCGGCATCCCAGAGTGCTGGGATTCCAGGAGTGTACCACCATGCCTGGCTGATGGTCTCTCATTTGCGGCTGACATGCAGGGGGCCTTGGAGAAGCAAGGTCTGAGCTCCAGGCCTGAACCTAATCCAGCACCTGCAGCTCTGCAGTATGGGCCTGGGGCCAGTGGTTGGCACTAGAGGCAAAGCCAGCATCCTCAGGCTCACAATGGCCTGGGCTTCAGGACTGTGGTCCGTGGAGCACCCAGCCTGCCCTGGGCCTGGAGCCCACAGGCTCACACTTGCCCTGGCTATGAGGTCTGTCCTCTGTGGGCTGCTTGCTACCTCCTGGACCTTTAATCCTGCAAATTGGCATGCATCTGGGCTACAGACCCTCTGTTCTGGGGACTACCCAGTTGTTTCCTTGGGCTGCCCCACCCCCTACTACTGGTGATGGCTGGGGCCAAAGGGCAGATGTCTCCTGTACCACATGACACAGCCTTGAGCCTAGTATCACAGGTTTACTCTGGCCTGGCCCACCAAGCCTTTCCACCTTAACCGTAACCTCAGCAACGTTCCCACTTTTCTGGCCACAACGCCTGTGCTCTGTGGAGAATCCTATACCTATCTGGGCCTACAGGGCACTGCTCTGTGCAATCCCTGTTCTTCCTGGGCCTACAGGTCACAGACTCTCTGTGGAGCTCCAGGCCTGGTCCTGGACCCAGCTACCCCATGCTCACACTGTACCCACACTGTGTGAGCATGCTCAGTAGAGTGCCTGTCCCCCTTTTTCTGCCCAGTTCGCTGGCCTGGGCTGGGGGGCCTGTGCTCTGGGGATAGCAGGGCCCTTTCCTAGGCCTAGTGCTAAGTCCACCCCCAATGCCCTGAGGGCCCTTATAGCTGCGTTGCGCAGCTGTGGAGGCTAAAGCTGGGAGCAAGGCATCTCCCCAGAGGCTTGTGCTGGGGACCCGCTTCCTCTCCTAATTTCTAATTTTTCCCACCCATTGTGTCCCGGAAAGACCTGGATGCTGGCTTGGGAGTGCCCTGCCCCAAAGCAAGGGGATGAACTGGGTGACTTCTCACCGCCCCACCCATCATGCAATTCCAGAAAGGGGAACGCTCAGGGATGGACACCCGCTGGGTGTGGGCACAGGAATTCGGAGAGGGTGAGAGCTGGAGCACCACTCACTTTTAGGAACAAGCCTGAACTCTGCATTGGATTTTGCTCTGCGCCAGCACGGTGAACTCGTCCTTGTCCCACAAGGGACAGGCCCAACTGGACAGGTGGTTACAAGCGATTTCAGGACCTGGGGTGGCCTGCAGGCTGGGTGTGGTGGTACCCACCTACAATATCAGTGTCTGAGAGGCTGAGGCAGGAGGATCACAAATATGACCCCAAGTTGGGCAATTTGGTGACTACTCAAGAACCTGTCTCAAAATAAGAAATTTAAAGGACTGAGGATGTAGCTCCGTGTGAAGGTCCTGGGTTCAATTCCCAGTGCTAGCAGCAGCAACAGAAATAGAAAATGAGAGAGAGAGAGAGGTGGGGGAGGATACCTTTTCCCGTCTCAGGTTTGTTCTGCTGTCCAATCACAGATACCTCTTTTCCCCTTTTACCCCAGCCTTCCCAGGTCACCTGAGCTCCTCAAATGCATGAGAGAATAAAACCAGATTCTAAATTTAAGACTGAGGGTGGGAAGACTTCTGCAGGATATGCTGCCGCTGCCCCTGCCTGGACCCAGGCCACGTCACGCTGCAGCGAGGCTGGACAATGTCTGGCCATCTAACTCTGAGCATCCAGAGAAGCAGCCAAGCGTGTAAAGAGGCATTCGGTGCCCCAACGTCCCACTGCTTGTGGTACCAGCCCCCTGTCAGGAGCAGTGCTCTCCTGATGGCTACTGGGGACAACAGAGCAGTAGTCCAGCTTTCTATGCCCACTGATGACAGCCGAAAACTCAAGTGATGGCTGAGAAAACTGAGGGGTAGGGGAAGGGTCCTCAATGGTGACTGTGACCCCAGAAGCAAAGGGGCCAAGCGTCCAAGCTCTCTGGACAGGTGACAGTGGAGGTGTGTAGATGGCCCCCCAGGAGGTAAGAACTGGAGCTTGGGTGGGTCAACAATAGTAAGCTGAGTCTGGGAGTGAGACGTTGTTGTCGGGTAGGGTGACCCCGATGAGGGAAACCCGGATGGCTCCTGCCTTACCCAGAATCACCCGGCCTCTAGCGCTGGTGACAGCAAGGCCTGGGACGTGCACCGTGTTCCAATCCTCTTGCTTCCGGGAGGCTAAGACCTTTGCTCCCCACCTGCTGGCTGTCTCTGCATCGCTGGAACTTAAGCTCCTTCTGAGAGATGAGCAAGAGCACAGAGGCCCCGGAGAGGTCAAGCCTCTGCCCAAGCTCACATGGCAAGTCCAGGCAGAGCCAGGCCTAGGAGAGAGATTCCCTGATTCACAGGCTCCATGGCAAGAACATAATCCTCAGATCCCGCCTCCTCCCTGCTGGGTGTGGGGCGGAGCCAGCCGGGAGGGCAGCATCCCAGACTAATTAGACACTGGAGGAGCAGGGACATGGGGGGCCGTGCTGGGAGATTAGTGCCCTCCATAGATCATAGGCATGCCAAGGACATAATAAATAATGTGCCCAAAGGTTTTAAAGGTAAAAATCAGCAAACCATTAATAACGTCCTGGGAGCCATACATCACGCTGAAATCTTCCCATTAGGGGCTCGGAGCCGATGCGCCTTTTCTGGGCTTTCTCGCCCGCCTCCCAGCCCCCCAAACCCCAGCCAGCGTGTTCCACTGGAGCGTGGCGCCCCTCCCCCGCGGCCTGCTGGGTGGGGAGGATGGGTGGGAAGCAGCTTTGGGGGGGTTCAGTGCCACCCCACAGACTCTGTCAGCTGTGTACTGGCAGCCAGGGCTGAGGGGAGCAGGGAGGTCCCCACTTTCTTCCCTGAGACCCCATGCTCTGCCTCCACCTTTCCTTCGAATAGATGGGCTGGGACATGTTGCTCCGCCCCTACCCCAGCTTACACGGGAATAACACCAAGGCCTCCTCTCAGGGACAAGGAGGTTTAATTAATTAACACAACAGGGTCACTTTAAATAGGAGAAGTGCTGATGGCTGCGTTTCGCAATCCGGCTGCAGCTGGGCGGGCGGCAGGGTGGGAACAGGCTCTGGGTCCTAGTCCCCAGAACAGGGTGCATTTTGGAATTTGAGGGTGAACCGTGGCATGGAGGGACCCAGAGCTGGAAGAAGGAGCCGGGGCGAGGAGAGTGCAGCTGGGTGCTGGCGCAGGCCGGGCCAATTCACCTCTGGCTAGCAGAGCTCCGTGATGGGACGCGGCTGTGACGTGGGTGGCACAGGGCATAGTGCCAGTCAGGGCACAGCCAGGTGGCGGGGCCGTGGGCTGCATCGCAGCCTTCCATCCAGCAAGGCTGGACTTCGGCTGGCCACTTCTCGTCGGGCCCCACTTCCAATCAGGAGGGCTTCAGAAAGTGGCCCTGGCTGCTGAGGAGAGGAGGGAGGCTCTGAGGGGAGCTCACGCCAATGCGCCTTTTATGGTGTAGTAAAGTTTCACTGTGTGTTTCTTTTTTCTTTCTTTTTTAGAATGTCAGCTCTGTATCGAGAAACAAAGGACAGAGGGGTAAAAGCTTCCACTTTCGGGGGGTCCCAAGTGGTCTCCCCCCTCGTAGAGGCCGTTCCCCATGGTCCTCCTGAAGTTCTTCACTAGCGAGGTGTTGCCTCCTGGGAAGACCCCCTAGGGGACCATGGTGGCCTGGGGAGCAGGGGGCTCAGGGTCGGGCCTGTCATAGCAAGCTGGCTGTCCTTGGGCTGGCGGCTCTTCTGGGCCTGTTTCCTCACCCACAGCATTCCTGGAGTCCCTCCCAGCTCTGAAAGTCTGGCTGAATCACCTCCCGTCCTGCACCATTGCCCCCCACCCCATGAGCAGAGAGCCTGCGTGCCCGTGGTTCTGTAAGGGCTTTAGGTTGGTCCCACGTTGGGGCTTGGGGTCCCCCAGGCGTGTCCTGCCTCGGCCTAGGTGGAGGCACACTCTGTCCTGTGCCACGGTTGCTGTTCCCTTCCCAGGGCATAGGATCCTCCCACGCGAGCTTCCTCTAGCTCTCTTGGGCTCTCAGAACAGCCAGGAAGCGAGGCCGGGCCTGCCCCGCACACCTGACAGATGAGGGCCGGAGAGCTCGCTGCACCATCCAGAGACGTCACAGCCGCACACCGGCACAGCCGCTTGGGAGGGCGTGGGTGCAGTGGAGCGTGGCCTCTGAGAATTTCTCTCTCCCTGTGCAGGTCCCCCTGAAATTTCACCATCCCCTGGGGCTGTGGGGCCCCAGAACTAACTGCCAGCTGCCTGTCTCCTGCAGAGGAGCCTCAGTCAGGGCAGGGTTCTCAGGGGCGCAGAAGCCAGCTGGTGATCCCCCATCGCGCCCTCCTTCATGCCCACTTTGCCCCTCTGCCACGCTCTACCTACCAGCAGTGCGATTTGGAGCACACTGCTGATGTCTCTGAGTCTCAGTCTACCTGGCTGACCATGCTGGCCTCACACCTGGCTGACTCAGTGGTTATGGGAATTCAGAAGGTACCAGTGCATCACGGCAAGTAGCAAACTCGATAGTTACTATGACAGGTTGCGAGCCATTGGCTTAAGAGTTCGAGAGCCCTTGAAGAGAACAGAATAGTTGAGGGCCACAGATTTGGGTGACAGTGAGGGTATGGCTTGACCAGAGCAGAGCAGGACATGAGGACAGGGAGGGCATTTCGGCCTGGATGCCTGGTCCCTCCCTCCAGGCCACTTTCCCAGCAGGAGCATCAATTCTGATGATAAAATGTACTTCGCCACCCCGCTGTCCCAAGAGACTCCATGCCTGTCACTCTGAGGGCCCCTCGGCCCCTCAGGCCTTGATGGATGGCCCTGAGCTGACTTCCATGCATCTCCGTCTTCCCCAGAAGCTGTGACACAAGTAATTGGTGTCACCTCTGTGATCGCATGCCAAGTGCTGACAAAACAGTCCATAATAGGGACTCTGGGGTTCTGCCCTTGATTGCGTCGGGGAGGGGACTGGCGGGAACTGGCCCGAGGTGGCCCCAAGCTTCAGGAGAAACTGAGGCAGGGAGAGCCAATGGGGCTGCAGGTGCAAAGGTGACCTGGTCCCACTCAGGAGCAGGTGTTGGAATCCTGCACTCATGCCACTCTGTGTTTGGGGTCTTGCCCCCAAGATTGCACTTTGTGACTCGCATTCTTTGATCCAGGAATGGCTCATGACATGAGATTGGGGGAGTCCTCCAGAGCCGCCCTTCCCTGGCTCCTCCCAGCAAGGTGGCTGTTACTCACTACCCTGGCAGATGCATCTGAGGCCCAATGCCTGCCTTCAACACAGGCCAAGGTGTGAGGAGCCCTGGGGCACGGCCTGGTGGGCACAGGGGCTGACCTGCCGTGTGACCTGCCGTGTGAGGGTGGCTGGGTCCTGACCTTCCTGATGTCCAGGGGTGGAGAGAAGTGGGATGGCCTCTTGGACATCTCTGTCCCATAGCTACGGATGGTAGTCCTGCCCAAGGCACACGGCTGAGCCCAGGGGCCCGCAGGAACCACAGGGGCTCTACCAGTGTTGCCTGGGGCTCGGACTCCTTGTTACTTATCCCCCCCTTCTAGGGACACTAAGTCTACAGCCATACCACCCTGAACCTCACCTATGGACACTAGTATATGCTCCTCCCTGAAGCCCAAACAGCAGACAGCACCGAACCAGGTCCCAGCGGCCTCCAGGGCCTTGCTCACCTGTTTCTACTTCTGCCCCTTTCTGACGTGGAGAAGCTTCCAGAAATCTCCCAGATCTGCCAGCTGTGGTCGCAGTGAAACTGCCCTGGAGAGGCACGCGGCCTTCCTCCAAGTTCCCTCCAAGAAGACGAAAGGCGCCTCAGCCCCAGAACAATACTTTGGGAGTGCTTGTTCCTCCTGAGGGACTCATGAGGACTGCTCTCTTGCTGCCCTAGCTGGTGGGGCGACCCGGGGTGCGCCCCCGTGGCCTATGCCTCACTCCTGGCTCCAGGTCGCTTTCCTTTTTATTTCCTCTTGGTCCATTGTTTGCATCTCACAGATTGCTTAAAGCCCTATTCCTGTGGGTGATGGGGCCTAGTGGGGCACAAACAGGTGCCACCTCAAAACCAGTGGTCTGGACCACACGCGGCAGAGACAGGACTCTTGCCCACCTTGCTGCTCGCCCAGGGCCACCTCCTGCGGTCTCCAGTTCTCGCTGTGAGGATGGAATTATATAACTGTGTCTACCACACATTGTCCCCATGGGCCGTAGACAAGTAATGGCAGCACCTGTCAGACAGCTGCCAGTCCTGGCTGCAGCGCAGGTGGCTCCTCTTTGCTGGTGCATGCTGGGCACTTACTCCCTCATTGTGACAGCGTGTCCTCGTGTTTGGTCCAGCCCCCAAGATTTCTGGTCTCCTGGCTGCCTCTAAGAATTGGCTTAATTGAGGGACTGGCAGGTCTGCCTGAGGTCCCAGGAGTCCTAGCCGCCTTCCTGCTGGGCAAGGATGGGCAGGAGAGCAGGAGAGAACCCTGAAGGTGCCCGTGTCACCCCGGAGGCCTTGCCTTCCCTCCCAGGGATACGGCAAGGGCCCTTCTTGGGTTAGTGACTCCTTGCCTGTGCCCTCCCCGAGGAAGGAGGGGACCCTGGGAGGCTGCAGTGATGACAAGGCCATCAGAGGACTGGCGGCGCCCCCAGAGAGCGGACGCCAGGCATCCCCCACTTGCCGACCACAGAGCCGTCTCCAGCCCGGCCCCTGGGACCTGCGAGTCCTTCCTCGGTCTGCCTGGCCTGGGAGAGTCCCTGCTGCCCGGCTCATTGTCCCCCTGCGGCCACTTTTCCTTTGTGGCATTGTTCCCTTATCAGCATCCTCCACGCAGCAGCGGCTGCACAGGGAAGTGTGGCCGCCGCTGAGGCCGCCGCCGAAGCACAGACCAGCCAGGTGTCCTCCTGTACAACAATCGCTGCAGGCCGGTCCCCGAGTCTCCGCCGCCTGGCCTGCCAGGGTGGTGGAGTCCCCGGCACACCGCCCTGCCGTCGCTGGGGAAGCCCGGTCTCCGTGTAGGGGTGGGGACAGGAAATTCAGCTATGTCTCATTTTTCGGCTGTGACCCGGGGAGGTGCACACGGCATCTCCAGGTCTCTTGGCTGAGGTCAACGCCCTGCGTGAGCTGGCGCCTGCACCTCTACCCCAGAATCCTTCTCTGCCTGCTCTGTCCAGAGGCACACAGGAGGCAAGAGGGTGCTGGGTCCTTGGAGACTGCCTTTGGCACCAGCAGTACAGCTGAGGCGGAGCAGGTGCAGCTATGCGACCCCTGCTCCCTGACCCTTTCTGAAGTGGGGGATTAAATTAGGACCAACCCGACAAGGCCACTCTGCCCTGAGTTTGGGGGGCAGGGGCTGGGGAGGGAGCCCACTTTTGCTCTACACTGAGTAGAATGTTCTGGAGCCTCTGGAAGAGGTGGGGTATGGATGCTAGACAGCTAGATGTATCTGAGTTTTTCGACAATGGAAGAACGCTTTTAAAAACACAATGTGTCCATGTGGTATTTGGCACAACCTACTTTAAAAAATCGTTCTCTGTGTACCTGGAATTTCAATGTGGCCTGGTGCCCTGTCTGTTAGCTGGTCCCGAATGCTGCAGGGAGGCCTCTGAGGGGCCCAGCAGGGAGGGAGGTGATCCAGGTGTCTGGAGGATGCACCCCATTTCCCCCGGTCAGGGGAGGCCTACAGGCTGGGGGTGATTCTCAGGGACAGGAGATGCCCCAAGCCTGAGGCCCCCAGAGCAGCCAGAGCCCTGTGTTTGGGCCCAGGACTCTGCTGCTTCCTCTGTGGGACCCTACCATCATGGCTGTGGGTACCAAGGGGAAGTCGGCCTGGCTGGCCCCAGAAAAGCCAGGCCCCAGAGCCAAATTACGGGTGGGGTGGTGCACCTTGCCCCCTGCTGGCAGGTGTAGGTTTGACAGGACCTCTCTTCCAGGATTCCAGGACAGGCAGCAACCTGTCAGAAGACCTGCATCCAACCTCTGCATCTGTTCCAGACATCTACATTGTGGCTTTTTGTGTGTGTGTGTGTGTGAGGCAGGGTCTCACTCTGGAGTCCAGGCTGGTCCTGAGCTCACTATGGAGCCCAGACTGGCCTTGAGCTCATGACAATCCTCCTGCCTCAGCCTCCCAAGTGCTGGGATTACAGGCGTGTACCACCACGCCCAGCTTTATTGTGGCTTTTCTTTAAAGAGAAATTCACCCTCACGGTTCTTGATTGCTTGAGAATCCCATTTCTTTTACTCCGAGAAAGTTCATTGATATCATGTTGCAGAAGGAGTGCAGTCAGAAACTTCTAGAAACAACAAAAGCCCACATCTCGCAGGTTCTTAAGAAAGTGGCCGCCCCGGCTGGGGGATGGCCTGGAAGGTGCAGAAAGGGCTCCTGTCCCCAGAGTGGGATTGCTGTACCACAAGATTCTGCAGCCACTGGCGGTGTCTGTGGCTCCTTCCTGGGACTCTGCAGCAGCTCGAGACCCTCGTAAGTGACCCGTCGTCTCAGGACCAAGGTCTTCACATCGCCCTGCAGACCCTCGGGACAGGCCACGCCCCTCCGAGCAGGTCCCTGGAGGGCAGGGAGAGTTAGAGGAAGTAAAGGACACTTGCAAGTGTGATCTAATGCAACCACGGGCACGTCCTCAGCATGAGCAAACAGGGAAGCCAAGCTTTGGGGCACAAGGCTGTCCTCTTAGCACTCGGGAGGCTGAGGCAGGAGAGTCACAAGCGCCAGCTCAGCCGGGGCAACGTAGCAACCTAGTAAGATGCCGTCTCAAGGCAATCGTGGAGAAGAGGACTGGGGATTGTAACTTAGTGTGAAGGCGCGGGGCTCAGCCCCCAGAACCACAAAGCAAGCCAACGACAAATGAAGCCGCGCTGGGCAGGCTCGGATCTGGTGGGGCTGCAACCCCGGAGGCTCCTCAAAGAAACAGACTTCAGCGATATGAGGGCATGGTGAGGTCCAAAAGTTAATATTCAATTGGAATGAACAAATCAACGCAACAAATTGCATATTTAAGTAGACTTTGCCAGTCGGGGCAGGTTTAGGGTCAAGGTTCATGACAAATGGAAGCAAGAATACAGACTTCCCGGAAGCCCGCCGCCCCCGGGGGCCTCTTGGTTCTCACCCACCCGGTGCCCGCTGCCTGTGCAGGGCCCTCGGCCCTTCCCCACAAGGACACCTCCGTCCCGCGGCGCCTCGGGTGTGCTTGGGAGCCGGGCTACCGCAGGACAGTCACTTCACAGCAGCGGCGGGCACACACCTACCTGCACCCCCTAACCCTAGCTGCACAAGCCCTCAGCTCCCCATCCCCGTGGTCAGATCTGAAAATCGTTCCGGGCCACCTAGCACCGGGACAAGTACGGGGACGGCAAGTCGGAGTAGAAGCAAAGAGCAATCTCAACCAATCTCTGGTTAAAATAAAATAGCTCGTTTGGGCCAATTTCACACGCACGTGTCCCCTGAGCCCACCGCTGGGGTGCTTCGCCTGGCGACAGGAAATCGCAGATCTTCACTTGCTTCACCATAAACCTCCCACTTGCCGTACGAAGGGCGATTAGAACATGCGGTGAATGTTTAAAGGTAAAACATGCTGCTAGCTTACTGTCGGTTGTATTGGTCCCCACCTTAAACTCTCCAATGATGTTAAGTTCAATCTGCTCGTGTCCACAGGAGGCCTGGCGTGCACTGGCCCAACCGGACACTGTCCTCCACCCCAAAGGCATCAGGGTGGTGGCGAATGCCCGGTCACCAAGAATAACAGAGGGCAGGCATCTCGGGGAAGTAATTTGATCGTCAGCAAAGTGAAGCCAGGCTCAAAGTCAGTGGCACAGAACACGTAGCACAGCGGGCGAGGTCGGGGCTACCGCGGCTTCTCGGCAGCGGGTGGCTGCAGCGGGGCTGGGAAGGGCTGGGAGCGCTCTCTCTGTCTCTCTGTGACTCCGTCTCTCTCTCTGTCTCTCTGAGCCCACAGCTTCTCCTTTGGACATGGCTGTCCAGAGTTAGAAGACTGCTTGACAAGTCTTAGCTTCCTCTTGCCCGTGGACAACCTTGGATTTTAGGTGAACAGTGCCCTCTTCGGGCAGGAAGCTTACACTACAGCTCACGGAGCGGCCGCTTTTCCACGGAGTCTCCAATGACACCCGCAAAGATAAGCGGAGAGGGTGGAATAGGGTGTGCTAAGACACCAAGCATCCTCCGCCGAAAGAAAGGTTTCCATCTTTCTAACACACAGTCGGCCTTCCCTAAACTCAAGTTCAGGATCTGGGGACGCCGCTAGCCACAGGTTGCTGATCGCTCTGGACACTTGACTCTCTAATAAACCCACACAGACATTTTCCTGAGGCCTGTTTACACAGCATTTGTAATAGGTCTTTTTGGGAGAGGGTACTGGGGATAGAGCCCAGGGCCTTCACCCTGAGCTACATCCCCAGCCCCTTTTAATTAGCTTTGATTTTTGAGACAGGGTCTCACTAAGTCACTAAGTTGCCTAGGCTGGGCTCAAACATGCAATCCTCCTGCCTCAGCCTCTCAGAGTGCTGGGATTACAGGCCTGTGCCACCAGGCTCAGCTTCCATTATGTCTTATAAGCAATCTAGACATAATTTAAAGCATATAGGAAGAACTATATGCAAAACACTATATCATGTTGTACAAGGGACTTGAGTGTCTTCTAAAGATGTTTAGAGGCTCCAGTAGATGACCAGCCAAGGCAGCCTGGACTCTGTCTGTTGTGGCAAAGGCTCTCTCTGCCTGTTCCCTGGGGCTCCTGGCTGACTGCTGCTATTGCCTGCCCACCTGGGCGTCTTGAGGAGGACATTATCCTTGGTCACTCACCACGGACTCCTTTGACCTTAAGAGCTTGGTCTGATTTTCTCACCCTCTGCGCTTGCCTGGAAAATGATGCCCCTTCTGACATCCAACTATCCTGCTTCTCTCTACCCCACCTCTCAGCCAGGCTTTTCTGGGTCGACCCGTTGCGTTCTTGGGAAGGGGAGAAGGGGTCCCAGGTGATTTCTGCAGAGAGGGCCCTGACCCCTCTGCCATCTGTGCTCACGCCTGAAGACGGAGGGCATCTGCCACTTCCCTTCCCAGGGCGACGACAAAGGACAAGAAAAGCCCTTCACACTGGGCAGTTGTGTGGAAGGAAGCACACACTGCACACACACATGCACACACACACACACACACACACACACACAGACAGACTGCCCCTATGGAGAATCTGACAGGTCATTTGACTGGTTTAATTGGTTATATCTGGTAAGAAATCCTAAACTCATCTGTGTTTATGACATTTTCAGGACTTAAAATTAGCTGGGGGTCATGTCCCCAGGGATCTGGGCTCATTAGCCATGCAGGCTTCATCCCAAGGGGCTGTCCGCCTTCCAATGGGCACACTTTGGGCACTTGCCCCATGCCAGGCCCTGCCCCTGCTGCTGACAGATCTCCAGGGAGATCACCTCTGCCAGCGCCTCTTCTCTAAGCATTTTGATAGCTGAGAAGAGCAGGGAGAACCAGATGAAGTTAAAAACACAACAACAACAACAACAACAACAACAACAACAACAACAACAACAACAGAAAACCCTATGCTATTTGCTAGGTGCCTGAAGATTTCTCCCTCCCTTCCTTCCTTTCCTTCTCTTTTCTTTCTCCTTTCGTCCCTTCTCTCTTATTCTTTCTCATACTAAAGACTGAGCCCTGGGCCTTCACTGAGCTACATCCCCAGACCATTTTTAGTTTTGATTTTGAGACAGTCTCGCTAAGTCTCGAAGTTGCCCGGGCTGGGCTTGAATTTGCAATTCTCCTGCCTCAGCCTCCCAGAGTGCTGAAATCACAGGTCTGTTCCACCCACTCTGCTTTCTTCCTCTCTCAGAGTAGTTTTAGGCTCAGAGCAAAATCGACCAGAAAGTACAGGGTTTCCCGTCTGCCCCTGCCCCTGAGGCGCACGGCTTTCCCTAGGCTCAGGCTTCCCACCGAGGAGGTACACTGGTTACGACAGATGTTGGTGACACGTCATGATTACAGTTTCTATTAGAAGACATTCTAGGTGTCGCCTATGGGTTTGGACAACTTTCGAGCGCACACCTATGAGTGCAGCACCACGCATGCTAGTGTCGATACCCTAGACGTCCTCTGTGCCCCATCATGCAACCTCTCTCTCCCCCAATCCCCGGAAACCGCTGAATTTTGCCATAGTTCTGCCTTTTCCAGATGCCATACACAGAGGTTGGAATACTACGGTCTGTGGCTTTAGCTGATGGGCGTCTCAGGAGAGTTTGAAGACTCCTCCAGGCACGGGAGCCTAAGAAGACAATAGACCCTGGCGGCGGGCAGCAGGCAGCCCAGCCGCTCCCTTTGATCTGCTGCGCCACAGGGGCACGGCGCCCGGTCCACGGTTCCACTCTGACGGGAGGGTTTGTCTTACTGTCTGGCGGTGCCCTGATGAAAACAGAAGCCCCAGTTTCCTCCAACTGCAAGGCCAGCCTGGGAGGACCGGGAGGAAGCCGGCCAGGGCCGGGGTCCCGCTGCTCCCCAAGCCCTCAGCTACGCCCAGGGAAGCCCTGGCGCCTGAGACCACGCTGGGGCAAGCTGGCGAGGGTGGAAAGTGAAAAGCCAGGCCCGATCTTGTCCAATCCACACGTGCGTGTGCGCTGGCCCCACACACGCGCGCGTGCACACACACACACACAGAACCCTCTGACTGTAAATACAGGATTCGGCCTATAAACGAAACAATAATAGCTGGATTGAATGAGGCTCCCCGCCAGCCAAGCGTGCAGGGTTTTGTGGGGATTCCATTGTGTGGGCCGGAGTCTCTTCATACAGTAGGACAGCCAGTGGCTTCCTGTTATGGAAACGGTCAGACCCTGATATTCAGAAAGTCAATCTGCACAGCAACTGGATAAACAACCCTGATAACCATCAGACATAATTGACACAATAGCCCGGAGGGCACTGCCTGGGGCAGGCGGTTCAGGGTGCAGGGCAGGCCCAGGCCTGCCAACAATTGCCATTCACTGCGCCGAGGGCCGGTGCATACCGTCCTGCGCACGGTGCCTAGCCCAGCGGGGGCCCGCACAGGTTCCCGTGCTATTTATAGCCTGCCCATGTGGAGTCATGTCTGGGTGACCTTCTGTGGGCCCGTGAGGGGCCCTGTGCTGCGCTTGCCACCTCTGAGGTTGGAGAGAGGTCTCCACTGTCCCTTGGTGGGTGAAGTTGGTGGGTCTTTGAATCCCAGCCTCAGTTTCCCCACCTGCAAAGAGGTGTCCTCCTAACACATCCAGGTCCGCTGTTCTGTTTTGTCTGAGTGCTGCACAGGCGGCGACGAAGGGACAGCAAGCCCTTCTTTGAGGTACAGTGTCTGAACAGTGTGTGGCAGGGGGCAGGTCATCCACCTCTGTCCGCCAAACTGCTCTAACGGAGGGTCCTGGGCCCTGTTGGCCATTACCCCATACGTACACTTGTGGGCACAAGTTTATCGCAGGGAATGACCCAGTTTTCTAGCTAGGTGGCGTGGCCTGTTACCTAAGTGTCCTGTCCTGCAGGGCCTGCAAAAGTCTCACTGACTCCAAATATTCCTCTTAGCAGCCAAATTCTCTCTGAAAGGAAGCATCCAGCATTTGGCTTTTTAGTTAAACTAGAATTTGAGTTTGCTCTGAGTGGAGTGCCGTGGCACACCGACCTGTGGGGTGGACATGAGCCTTCAGGGGAAATCTGCGTCCCCCACTTGGAATGTCTTCTGTGCCCAAATCTCTTGAGGACGAGAGGACAGGTCAGACAAGACCTGTGAAGTCAGAGGGTGACCGGGAGCCCTGCCAGAGTCTAGAAGGACATTCTTGAGACAAGAGAGGCAGGGAAGGCTTGCCTGGAGCCATGGGGACTCTCGGAGTCAACCAGTGGGACAGACTGGAGCTAGCCTCTGGTGTGTGTGTGCCTGCGGCATTAAGGTTTGAAATGGAAGGGCAAGGGACTTTGCAGTGTGGCTCAAGTCTTCAAGGGGAAGGAACTTGATTTACAGACCTTGGGGATCATTCCAGACTGAAGGTCAAGGTTCAGAGGGAGGGCATGAACTGCCCAAGGTTGCAAAGGAAGGGACCAAAAACGCTGAGGTGGGAACCTCAGTTTTCCCAGTCTAGCCAGTCTAGTTTCCGTTCCCCCATACCTCACCACTTCTGGCCCACAGAACCACAAGGGGCAGATGCCCTGTGTGCTGCTCAGGTGTCAGTCCTAGAGGGCAACCTGGACAGGGCTGGCCCAGGGGCATCACCCCTGGGCTCAGCATCCCGTCACCCCTGCTCTGCCTGCCCCCCAGGAGGCCTTCTGGGCGCTCAGAACACAGTGCCACATCCCTGGCCACGTGGGCCAGCAGCCTCTCAGTTAGGGGTGGAGTGCTTTGCTGGATGCACCAGCTAGTCCTGCCTACCAGCGCAGCCACAGCTTGGCCAGTGACCTGCCATACTGCCCACCTCCCCCACATCCAGGAAGAGCACGAGGCAGCCGGCCCTGGCCAGTGGCAACTGTGAGTGGGGGATTTGTCAGGACAGAGTGAATCCTAGAACCCAAAGCCTGTTCCTGTAGTACTCTTCAGTTTATAATGCATTTCCCGACACCCATGTCCTTGCTCACAGGTCCCGGAATTCCATTCTAAAGTCGTGTGTGCCTCAGCACTCCATAGTGGACCCTACCATGTACCTGGGGGCATCTTAGATCAAGCTGGATGCCACCCAACCTTGGAGCCTAGCCCTCACCCACCTCTCTGCAGACCTCAGCTCCACCAACTCTGCGGACACGCTGCCGGGAACTCAGCAGTGAGCAATGGCCTGGTTTGTCTGTATTCACCATGGCTGGCAACTTCCAAATGAGCTTTAAATACCTGTGTTCAAGCTGGGTGGGGTGATATACACCTGCAATCCCAACACGATAGGAGGTTGGGGCAGGAGGATTGCAAACTCATGCCCAGCCTAGGCAACTTAGCAACTTTACAGAAACCCTGTTTCAAAAAAAAAAAGACACCCTGCCCCCCCCAAATTGTTCCATTGCTGCTGCTCAGGCAGCAGTCTGTGTTCCTTCCAAAGTTCTTTGCACCCTGGTACTCCAACAGGGTGAGCTTGGCGTGGCCTGCTGCGGTCCCAGCCCTCCGTGGTGGAGCAATTGCCCATCTGCAGTGGCACACGTAGAGTAAGGAAGACATCGAGGAGCCCGAGGCGAAGGGGACCCGTCCACACTGCTCCCACCCCAAGCAGACGACGTTCTGGACTCTTCCAACTTGTTCTTTGCCACCCCAGCTCTATCCTGTGGAGAAGAGAGACTGGCTGCTGCCCCTGGCTGAAGGGTCCAACCCTTTCTCCCCTACAGGACCCTGGCCCAGGACCCAGCCCAGGCTTTCTGTGACCAGCTGTGGCTCCTGTGGGTCTTGTGCCACCCGTACCCACACCACCATCTCATTGAGGCCGAGAAGTCAATGCCCAAGGCTCCAGAGGCCCCATTTTGTACGCTGATCTTTGTCTGTTGTGTTTGCGGTTTTTTCTAGCCCAACCTCACCTGATCTCCAAATTCTGTGGACTGGGCTATTGCGGGTCTCGGCCCAAGGAAGTCCCCGGCCTGTGCTCTGGCCTCGCCTGCCCTGTGGGCCTCTGGCAGGCCATCACCTACTTTTATCCTGCCTAGATGCCACCGGCGCATCCCTCATCACCTTTCTCTTGTCCTGATGGGCAGAACTTTTTAGTGACTTCAGTGGCTTTGTTGTCTTGTCCCTGCGTTCTCTCACAATGTGGTGGGAATCTGAGGGAGGCACACCCCAGCTGGCCAAGTTCATGCATGAGCCACACAGACCAGTAGAAGGGCATGCTGGGACGCAGCATACTCAGCAGGCTCCCCAGGGCGCTCAGGCTTCCCAGAATCCACAACCAGACGTGTAATACTTCTGACTCCAGCCCAAAGGTTCAGGGCAGGCAGCCTCATTGGCCTCACCCCTGAAGACGCCTCTTCGGTTTGCAGACAGAGTCCCACCCCCTTCTGGCAGCCAAGACCCCCCAGTCCAGCTCTCAGGCTGCCACCTCCCAGGGTCCCCTCCACTTCTTCTCCCTCATGGCTTCTCTTCTCCATGTGCCCATATCTTGCCAGTCCTTCCAGGCCCAGTTCCTTGATGGTTTCTTCTGGAAATTTTCCACATAACTCTATTTCTTAATGAGTAGTAACCTGGGGATCCACGGGACCAAACGGCCAGGCTGGGGTTCCCCAGTGAATGAGTGGGAAACACGGGTCTCCCCAAGCCAGAAGCCAAGATCCTTCCATCAGATCCTCCCTCCTCATGAAGGCCATGGGATGGCACCTGTGACTCACTGCCAAGCGCAGGGGCTCAAATTGTGGTTGCTCCCTTCCCCCCCCCCCCCCCCCCCGGACTTGGGAGCACAGGAAGTTCTGTTATTGAGGACTACATCACTAATTGGTGATAACACCTGCTACTTACCATCATCTTTTTTTTTTTTTTTTTTTTGACCCTGGAGACGAAAATCCAGGACCTTTCACACTGAGCTACATCTCCAGCTCTTTCTTCTTTTTTATTTTGAGACAGGATCTCACCACATTGCTAAGCTGCCCAAGCTAGACTCAATCTTGGGATCTACCTGCCCTAGCCTCCCAGAACGCTAGCATTACAGGCCTGCCCTACCAGGCCTGGGGATCTGTGTATTCTCCATTTTATTGATATGATATGTGATACATGATGCTTACATTGAACTTGATTGTTTTATGCACTTACATAACACATCAAAATGACAAATCCTTCCCCTCTCCCTTTTTGACTCTCCCACCCCCCCACTAGATCCCACTATCCACCCCCCCCCCATTTAGTTCTATGAAATGACTGTATCTCAGTTAGTTTTTCATTGCTGTGACTCAATACCCGACATCCACAAATTTAGAGGAGGAAAGGTTTATTTTCGCTCACAGTTGCAGAAGGTCACAGTCCATTCAGGGGCAGCCGGCAGGAACGGAAGTATATGGCAGAGGCAGAGGTGGAGGCAGCTTCTCAAGACGTCACAGACAGGAAGCCGAGTCAAGGCAGGTTGAGACCAGTCCTCCAAGGAAGGCGGGAAGCCGCTTATACATCCTTCCACTTCTCGTCCCAGTGATCAGCCCCTCCTCGATCCAGGTGTGGAAGGTGTGGTAACCCCCACCACACACCTACAATCCAACTTACATGTCTGTAATCCAGTTTACATGCCTGTAACTCACCTCTTTAGACTAGGCCCCAATCTCCCAACAACACATGGTTTCATAGACAATCTATAACATTCAAGTACATGAAACTTTTGGGGGGCAATTCAGATCCAAACTACAATAGACTGTAATCTAGATTTTTCATATTAGAGAAATCATTCAATATTTAACCTTCTGAATCTGACTCACTTCACTGAGCATGATGTACTCAAGTTGTATCCATCTTCCTACAAAACCTCAAACCCGTCTGTCTTTATAGACAAGTAGTATTACACTGTGTACATGTACCACAATTTTCGTTGTGCTTGTTTTCTATTGATGGGTATGTTGGGGTCTTCCAACTTTTAGCTATTATAAGTTGTGCTGCTATGAACAGGGGTACACACGTGTCTCTGCTGTCTGAAGCTTTGAACTCTTTTGGGGAAATTCCCAGAAGAGCTATCGCTGAAATATCCCCCTTGATCCAGCGATACCCCTTGTGATGATCTTTACTGATGACAATAGCTGACGCTTCAGGAGGCCCAACTGGGCCTGGTGCGCTCTGCCGGCTTTGTGTATGCCATCATCCTGTTTTGGGCTCACTTCCTTCCAGTGCTAAGCTGCAATTCCATTTGGAGAAGCTTCTGACTCAGACAATCCACTTGAGCCAGGTACCCCCTCCCACCTCTGCTTTATTTATTTATTTATTTATTCTTGAGACAAGGTCTTGCTCTGTAACCCAAGCTGCTTCTGAACTCGATATGTGTCCAGGCTGGCCTCTTCCCACATTAGCCTCTCAGGTGCTGGGATCACAGGTGTGCATCACCACACCTGGCTTATGTGGTGTTGAGAAATTGAACTCAGGGCTTTGTGCTTGCAAGGCAAGTTCTTTAACCTCTGTGTCAGTCCTCCAGCACCCCCCACCCCTGCTATTGATAGTTCTTATGAGCCATGGGGAGCAGATGAGGGGTGTAGAGGGCTACTCTTGCAGCACCTTTGGGAAAAAGAGGGCTCAGAGAATTTCATCCACTGGCCTTGTATGGGTGGGGCTTGGATGGGAGCTCAGACCAAGCACAATCCGTTGCTGGGCCACTGAGATGGCTGAGACCCTCCTCTTAGGATCCTTGTAGACCTGGTGCACACGATACACGGTGGCCTTTGCATGACCTGAGTGGGGGCCCCATTGTTTGAGCGAAGGAAAGGAGGTGGGAGGTGGGGTGGGCCCAGGGCCCATTCACAGGAGAACAGAGGGACGGTCCACAAGGAGCTTGTCACTGCTTTCAAGAGACAATGAGGCAAGCCCCGTGGGATGCCACAGACAATTAATCAATGGGGTTCCCGAGACCTGGAAGAGCGTCTGGCCTCTGCGTCCAGCTGTGCATCCTGAGCAACTAATTTAGCTTCTCTGAGCCTCCCTTCCCTTTTACTCTAATTTATTTCTTCCTTCACATCCTAATTTATTGAGCACCAACCAGTGTTCTTCTAGGTTCCAGAAACACAGTGGCGGACAAGACACAGGGGACCTGCTCCCTCGGAGCTGTCTAGTCACAGCAGCTAAAAGTAGATCAGTGAATCAGCAATGTCCTTTAACTTGTGCTGGAAGAACATAATGGGGCAGAGAAAGAGGAGGAGAAGAAGGGAGGGGCTGGGTGAGCTGTCCGTCCTGAATCTGTCCCCCACCCCTGTCCTGGATGGAGCCGGGACAAAGCTGTTTCCCCACTGTGCCTACGTAGGGGCTTTTCCTCCTCTTTCTGCACCCTAGGATGGAAGTCCCCCCACCCTGATTTACTTCCCCTGTTCTGTCTCCTGTTTTGGTCCCAAGGGTATAGAAGGAGGGGCCTGGGGAGTGTCATCCGTCGGCCCAGGGAACCCCAGTACTGCTGTAGTAGGGTCCCAGCTCCAGGAAAGCCTGTTCTGTTGTTGGCTCACACACCTTGCAGCATTGGCAGAGCCATGTCAGAAACCCAAGTGCCAACCTGCCATATCTGCACCCATCCATGGTGAGGAAACACTCAGCTCTCCCCACCTGCTGTCCTGCACCCTTCCTTCACGAAGGTCTAAGAAATCCCCAGCGGACACCACTGGCTCGTGGCATAGGCTGTGCTGATCTGCACCTGTCAGGCCTCCTAAGAAGCGAGTCTGAGCTTGGGCTGCAGACGACAGAGGAGCAGGGTTGGAGGGAAGGGAGTTGGGCCAGCAGGAGGCATGGTCAGGAGAGGCCAGGCCAGGCCTCCTTCAGGACTCCTGGGAGGTGCCCTCTCCCAGCAGGGCCCAGCCCCAGAGAACAAGGGCAGAGAGCCTTCTCCACTTGGAGCAGGGGCCAGCAGCCTCACTTCCTGTGACCTCCTTCTCTTTCGGCATAAAGTGGCGTCCAAGCAGCCTCTGCTCTGTGGCGTTTAGAAGGTGCCGGTGGCTCCCCAAAGGCGCTTGGCACCAGTTTAGAGTCAATGACAAGGTCAAAGGGGGCACAGAGAGGATTTCACGTAACCCCCCACTTTTCAGATGAGCAGACTGGAGAGGAGAGGCACCCTCACCTGAGATCACAGAGCCAGTTTGCCTCGTGACTACTCAGCGCCCTGGCAAAGAGCTTGGTCACTCCTGCCAATTTCTCATCTCCTTTGGCCTGGCGGCCCTTAGCCCGAGGGGCGCGCAGACTGAAGGTTTGATGTCACTACCTTCAAGGCCTAATGTAATGAAGGCCCTGGGCCCTCATGACTTCCCAAGGAATTAAGGAATGAAAGCCACCTGGTCCAGAACTGTTTCAGAGCCCAGAAATTGTCCCCAGAGTGGACACTATGGCTCAGCACCTTCTGGGCGGTGCCTCTGCGGCAAGCAGCCCTCTGCAGGCCTGGCCTCCCTGCTGTGAAGGCCACTTATGAGGTCTGATAGCCTACAGAGCTTGTTAGACTCAGGGTTCAGACAGAACCTTGTTCCTTTCTTACATCCTTAATCACTAGATCAAATATCAAAGATGTGGCGTAGAGGGTGCGCAGCCCTGCGTTCACTTTGGAGCCATTGATCTGTTCTCATTCCCATCTGCATCTGTCACCCTCCTCCACTGTCCTCATCACCATGGCCTGCAGGACCTGGGTATGCACGCTGTCTTCTTGGATGTCCCAGTGCAAAGCAAGCTCGTCGTTACCGTAGGCTGTAGGCAGTTAACGAAGGCTGCTCAGAGCCCGGGTGTCCGCATAGGAGCTCGCTCCTGGAATGATTTTGGAGGAGATAAATATGGACTCCGGGCTCCCTGCCCTCTCTTGAAGGTAAAATCAAGAAGGCAGAGAGTGAGTGGAAGTGCTGGGATCTGGCCTTGCAGCTGGGGGTCCTTACCTGCCCCAATGATGCTAAGATGGAAGACTGGTCTCTGCTGATGTGTCCTGGTAAGCATGAGGTCAGCAGTCTATGCAGGCAAGGCAGTGACCACAGGGGCTTGGGACAGGCGAGACAGACTTCCGGGGAGGCCAGCCAGCCTCCTCACCCTGCGGGCAAAGAGTCTCCGGTCTTCTGACTCTGGTCAGGATCTCGTCTGTTCAGCTGCTGTGCACAGGCATGCAGTGGCACCCAAGTGAGCTGAAAACTCTTGAATTTGCTACACAACATGCTCTGATGCCTGTTTGTTTGGTACTTAACATGCAAGCTATAACACATCAGCACCAATGGCCTCATGGGTCATTGCCCTTTCCAGCCAGATCAATTTGTTTGTTTGGTGTTGCCATTTTTGGCAGTACGGTTGCTTCCTGGAGCCAATAAGTAATGAGGACCGAAGGACTGCTCAATCATAAACCACCTACCGTGAACAGCCAAGGAATTTGTGGCATATTTTCGACCTCTAGAAAAATAGCTCCACTCCTGAGTTTCAGACAAAGCTCTCTAGGCCAGTAGCCTGTGAGCCTGCTGTGTTAAGTTTCGACCTTTTATCCCAGTGGCATCCCTGGCGTCTAATGACAAGGGCCTCTCTACAGGCAGTGGGCAAGTATGTGTCCTGTCCATGGCCCACACTATGCTGTGGTTCAGATGAGAACACTGTAGATGATTGGCAGGCAAGCCGCATCCCTTCTGGTCCCCACTCTTTTCTATGGTCTTGTACCCAAGCTTACACTCATCCGGGGGTCCTGGGCATTAGGGACAGAAGTCTCCTGCACCCTTTGGTTAGAATCAATCTTTGGTGTAAGCTGGTTTTAGATCATGGAAGGTAGCACCTGGTGAGCAGCCATTCCCATCTGATCACCTTGGACATAAGGGACAGGTGTGACATGCTCAAGGTCAGGTTAGAGGTGGACTCTGAGCTCGTGACCTTGACTATTAATATGCACACTTCCGCTTGAAGCCTCAGCCTCACAGAGGACAAATGACCTCTCTCAGCTTCCAACTTCAGCCTTCTTTGCTGCTAAGGACCTGGCCTCTGCTTCTCTGTCACCTGTAGCCTTTAGCCACCTGTCACCACGTACACCTGGCTTACTTCTCACGAGTTATTCCTATGGAAGCCAAGGGTGTCTGTGACAGAGTCCAGGGAGCCCAGGCCTCCCATGGTGGTGGAAGGTGAGGGGGATGGACTGGGGTCTACAGGGGAGTCTTGGCTGCCCGGCCACCCCCTTCCTGAATGAATGGAAGTCCCAGCGGAAGCACCTGGTGGTAACGGAAATCCAGGACAACTTTTATTATCCCCGTTCACAGGTCCATTCAGCCTGCATTGGGGCTTCCTATTTCCTCTGCTAGCACTTCACACTCATTCATAACAAGAAAAGCCATTGTGCGGCAGCGTTATGGGCCAGGGACCCCCCAGGGGCGGGCATTAAACACCTTGGCCCCAAGACTTATTTTTAAAATTATGCTCCCCACTGGCTCGCAGCTTCTTATTTTTTCCTCCTCCCACAATGAAAACTGTGGAATAGAGGATGGATTTCTCCCAAGTGTAAGAAGTGTCTGGGATAAACAAACGTACGGTCTTTGCTACCGCACCCCCAGATCCAGGTTCCTGCTGTAGGGAAGAGATTTTGCGGAGTGGCTCGGTTCCCAGCTCTCGGGTGAAGAAGTGGGCCAGATGTCTCGTCGCTCTTTGGGTTCCCAGCAGAGGTGGCTTGCTGGAATCGCATTTTCCTCTCCGTGTAACTGTGGACCTTGTTTGGAGAAGACATGGCCGGCCCTCCAGGTGTGGTCCTCTTGCTGCGGAGCCAGCAGACTGGAGACTAGAGGTGCCAGCCAGGCCGTAAGCTAGTGAGGGGTGAGGGTGACCAGGGGCTCTCACTCCAGGCAGATCCTCCCTTAAGATACATCCATCCATAGTAGCCACCAACAGAGTGGTGGTCGCCGATGTCCAACGGGTCACCTGCGGGATGGGAGCTGAGATGGCTGTACATGTCAGTAATCCTCCTCCAGCGGCCTCGGTCTGCCATCTACGTGACTCAGTGTTGATGATCTCCACTTTCACTCCTGAGTCAGCCACCCAGCTGGGCATCTGACTAAACTCAGAAACGAACCCTGAGGCAACAGCACCCCAACAGCAGAGAGCCACTTGGTTTTGTTTGATCACGTCACCTATTAAATAAACATTTATTTTGATACCTGTTAAAATGGTTAAGGAGGGGCTGGAGGATTAGCACAGTGGTTAAAGTGTTTGCCCAGCAAGCACAAGGTTCTGAATTCGATTCTCAGCACCACGTAAACTGGCCATAGTGGCTCACGCCTGTGATCCCAGCACTTGGGAGGCTGAGGCAAGTGGCTTGCTATGATTTAGAGGTCAGTCTGGGTTCCATAGTGGGTTTAGGGCCAGCCTGGACTACAGAGTGAGGCCCTGTCTCAAAAAACAACGCTAAGAAACCACTCAGGACTCTCCCTATAGGAGTGAAGGCTGTTACAACAGGGCAGAGCAATGAGGCTCAACTTGGACTGTGAGAACCAGAGGGATTTGCAGCCAGGACAGGAAGGGGGCCGGGAGGTGGAAACTGGGGAGCCACACAGATGGGAATGCTGCTGGGCCAGCCTGGGAGGGTCCTGGCCACAGGCAGGCCAGAGAGAGCGCATGTCACCCAGTGTGCATGTGGCCGGGAGGCTGCTACTGAGGGCGCACTGCGGGAAGGGAGGGGTTCTCTGCAGGATTCTGGGTAAGACAGACACGGGAGCTGATGAGGAGGCTGAGTTAAGAAGAGACTCAGAGCAGCTGGCCTAGAGTTTGGTCAAGGAAAGCCTTTGTCACCGCCATAGACCAAACATGAGCAGTGGCTTATGGAGGGAAGGGAGACCACAGCTGTCTATTGGCAGGGGTGGTTCTTCTCCCCAGTGTGTTCTTAGCGGGGAAAGGGCCCTTGCCTGCTGAGAGTGGGATGGAGACACTGACCTAGTTGCCTGAGTCCAAGATGACAGAAGTGTCTTGGATTGTGGAGTCCAGGGCCACTGGGGTCCTAGTCCCTCTCTGGCCACAGGCAGCAGTGGTGGGCATGGGGCCCCGAGAACATGGCTTTTCTTTCTTTGTCTCTGTTTCTTTTTCTTTCTTTCTTTCTTTCTTTCTTTCTTTCTTTCTTTCTTTCTTTCTTTTTTTAGATCACTTGCCAATACAATTCTCCTTCTCATCTGACACTTCTTGAGCCTGGCCTTTCCAATCTGTACTTCTATCTGAGATCCAGTCAGAATCTCTATTCAAGCTCAGCTCCAACCAGCATCCTCACACCTTTCCAAACTCCTCCCACAAACCCGTTCCAAAGGCTTCCAAACCACATATCAGGTAAAGCCACAGCAATGACCCAATTTCTGTCTTCGTTACTTTCTCATTGCTGGGGCAGAAAACCTGACACCCACAGTTTTAGGGAGGAGAGATTTATTTTGGCTCACAGTTTCAGCAGATCACAGCCTGTTTGCAGCTAGGTGGCTGGGAAGTGATGGAATCGCAGTGCCAGAGACAGAGATCCTCACGGCGTGGGAGAACAGAGCCAAAGAGGAGGCAAAACAAGCGCTCGCCCCCGCAAGTCAAACCTCAAGCCTCTGCCCCGGCAGCCAGGCCCCACCTCCCAGCGGTACACACTGTCCACAAGTCCATGGAGGTTTTGGGGGACCCTCCAGTTCCAGACCACAACAATGGCCACAGGTGGGCTTCAGGCAAAGGGCTGTGCATGAAGAGAGGTTGAGGGTGGGGCAGCAGGTCCTGAGAGCTCTGAGCTGCAGCTCCCATCCCACTCTTCAGTCTTACACCCCAATTTCCTTCCTTTCCGTTGATTACTCTGTTTCGCTTGCTGTTGACCATGTATAGAAACAACTCTTAGGGAAGATCCAAGAGAGAGAGAGAGAGAGAGAGAGAGAGACCAAATCCTCCGTTAAGGATCAGATTGTGCCACACAAATTCATCTGTTGGCGTTCTAAGCCCAGCACCACTAGGCAACAAGTTTGGAGACAGGGTCTTTAAAGAGTTATTAGGGTAAATGATGACATTCAAAATAGCTGGTGTCCTCCTAAGAAGAGGACATTAGGACGTAGAGGGAGACTGCATGAGGAGCCAGGGAGAAGAGTGTCCACATGTCTAGGGAAGAGGCCTCGGAAGGAGCCACCTCAGCCCCTCCTCACGGCAGCTTCTGGTGCTGAGAGGAGCAAGATCTGTGGTGTTGAAGCAGCGTAGCCTGTGGCGTTCACCATGGTGGCCTGAGCAGACTGACCCATCCCAGGTACCTGGACCCTTGGGGTGGACCACGTCAGGACAGGGGCTGCTGTGGGCGGCACGGTGGAGGCTGGGGGCCAAAGAGCTCCCTGCGCATAGGAGTGTCATCCGCCCCTTACCTGACTGTATCCCTGGAGTGCACGGGTAGATGGGAGGCTGTGACTTCCGCAAACTCCCCTTCCGTTACATGTCGGGAAGACACCGGAGGTAGGAGACATGTGTGGGGGCAGAGGGGCCTTGTGGTTGCAGTAGAGACCAGAGACGAGCACTCTGGGGGCCCTCTGGACTAGTGCAGGGTGGCTCCTGGGGCCAGCGAGCTGGGACAAGTTAATCAGGTGGGCTCGTGGACGGAAGGTAAGGGACGGGGCAGGGGGAGGTGGATGCCCCCTAGGAAAGGGAAGTGGTTCCAGAGAGGGCAGCAGAGCCAAGAGCTGAGGGCAGCCCAAGGATCTGTGGGAGAAGCGCAGGGGGCAGAGCCGCGTGGCAAGGGCGGGCTGGGCGGCCTGGGCCAGACCTCACTGGGGAAGAACCTGACCCTCCTTGGAGTCTGCCTTCCCAGCAGCTTGTGCTGGGGGCACCAGGCCAGAGCGGTGGGCTCTGGGCAGACACGCCCTGCCTGTGGGTTCGTGCCCTAGCTCCCTGTCCTGGCTGTGCCCTGAGCCGGTCCAGGCCGGCCTTGGCATCTGGCCTGGATTGGCGGGGTGCGCACTGGCCTCTGCCGTCAGGAAGTTTCCTTTATAACATGACCTAGGCTCTTCCTGTGGCTCTCGCCCTGCCTTCTGTCCCGTGAGGGCTCCGGCAGATCAGGGCATCCTTCTCCAGGCCGGGCCTCCAGGCTCGCCGAGCTGCTCTGCTGCTCACGACATTTCTAGACCTTGCCACAGGGGTAGCACCTGCTCATCCGCCGAAGCCCTGACAATGTCCCTTTGAAAGTGTGCATGTGTGCATCCTTGTGACCCCTGGGACCACCGTGTTTCTCTGAGGCCAGCCCAGCGCTGTACCCCTCCCCCAGCCCCGGCCCTCCTCTCAGAGTCGCCCGAAGCTCCTTGGCCACACCCTCCTGGAACCCTGGGCTTCTGACCCAGCCCATTCCTGGAAGATGGAGCCAGGCATGTGGCGGCAGGGAGCCCTGGCTGTCCTGCTTTGCAAGGGTTAACGAGTGGCTCTGGAAGCCGGCTCCAGGGAAAGGGGAAGGATATCTTGCCTTTATGTCCAATGGTTACAATGCTGAAAGTGAGCCAGTTGGGGGCAGGGCTGGAAGCCAAAAAACAACGACCCCCAAATAAAATTATGAATGGGCCAGGCGCCCAACAATGCCTGGCCCTGTGAGGAGGGGCCTCCAGCCTGTTGACAAGCACAAGGTCAGGGCCCCCAGGCCCTGTAAACAAGCCCTCACAATGCCCTGCTTTCCTCCGGAGAGGCAGCTCCTCTCCAGGGCTGTCCCCTGGGTCCCCGTTACCCTGTCCCTCATCCTTGGGCAGTCTGTCCCTGCAAAGAACCCTGCTGCCGCTTCCTCAGGGAAAAGCCCACTTCCTCCCGCTGTGGGAACCTCTGCTGGGCCCGGGCCATCTGCCTCCCGGAGTCCTTCTCAGAGGCCCAAGGTGGGAAAGAGGAGGGGTGCGGGCTGCAGGGCGGGGGCTGCAACCTGGGGCTGGAATTGTCATCGCAAGCCTGGGGCTTTCCTCTTCCCACCAGCCGCTCTTTGTGTGTGCTCATGGGAAGGGCAGGGAAATTCTTTTGTTTGCTTTCGTTTCCCTCTTTTTTTTGTTGCTGGCCCTTGGCTACCCCCAGGCAGGGGAGTGTGCCAGCGGGAGGCGGCGGGCAGGGCAGGCGGGCAGCTGTGGGAACTCTGCTCGTGCCTCCGTGAGGGGCTTTCTGGGGCTGGCTGCCCTGGCTGTCACCTGGGCAGCCTGTGCAAATGTAACACCTAGGGCAGGTGCCGCTGGCTGTGGGAAGGGCGGTGGTGGAGGTCCAGGGCTAGGAGCTCCATCAGGAAGGGAATCAGGAGCAGCAGGATCATCCGACGATCCGATAGCTCCTTGCTTGCGTTCCAGAAAAATGGATCCAGGGAAGACCTGCTAACAACGTCCCTAGCTACAGTCAGCTCTATGGCTCCTGTCCCCGTCCATGGTGCCTTTGTCCTAAAACACCCCGGAGCTCAGAGAAGCTGCCCTGGGGGGAGCTTGGGACTTGGGTTCCTTCCAAGGTGGGTTTACAGATAAGAACATGACTCCATTCTCTGTAAGACTCCTCACCCACAAGAGCCTAGAGTTAGCAGCTAGGGTGGAGGGGACTCTCCAGCCATCTGAGTTTAGGCCCTGCCACTACCACTATCAGAAACCCAAAGAGGGGGCATAGCTTGAGCCAGCATCCCTGAGGCCCACATGTAAGTATGAAACCAGATTGAGGACTACGGCGAATGTTTACATCGAAAAGTTTATTACAGTCAAAGACACGCTGCCGTTAATCACCCTCCAAACGCTCCACTTTGAACACACTCATCCTACCGCTCGCGCCCCTTTCTGAAGCAGTTCCGGAAGTCCACTTTCCCGAGTGTCTTCGGTTGTGTCTTCAGCTGCTGCGACTGCTTCCGAGTCCTGAGTCGATTTAAAACATTTACCTTCCACGGTCATTTGGACTTTGGGGAAGAGACAGATGTTGTGCAGTGCCAGATCTGGTGACTGAGGTGGATGAGGCCGCACTGTGGTGTTCTCACAAGCCTGGCTTTCTGTTGGAGAGCGTTCAGCAGCAGCGGTCACCATACTTTTATTATAACTAACAGTCACACCTTATAAAAACTCTTATAAAGCAGGATTTCCAAAACTGCTTTAGAAAGTGGCAAGAGTGACGGAACAAGCGTCTTCCAAGTGAGCAGGAGAGAGTATTATGGTAGGGATCAGTGGTGGCAATGTGTTTTTTACAGTAATGATTTTTTTAAATTTAAGAATTCACCATATATTTCAATCACACCTCAGACATCACGAAGGTAGAGGGAACCAGTAGCTGCTTCAGCTATTATAGGGCAATTCAGAAGGACTTCCCAGACTCATCCTTGAAAGGGGAAGCTTATCACATGTGTGGATGAGGTTACACTCTCAACTCTGGATACGCCTGGTGTGGCTTTCATAGCTGTGCCGGGCAAGGGGGCAGTCACTCGTGATTAACACACAGTGCTCAGCAACTGCTCCCCAGAAGGCTTCTGCAGCTTCTTGTAAAACCAAGCATGCCACCTGCTTTTGTCTTGTTACTCAGGATTGCTTTGGCTAATCCTTCAGTTACATATGAATTTAAGGATTTTTTCAAGTTTTATGAAGAAAGTTGTTGGTATTTTGATAGGAATTGCATTAAATCTGTATATAAGTTTTGGCAGTATAGATTATAATTACAGATGTCAAGTTATATTACAAAGCAACAATTATAAAAACTACATGGCACTGGCATAAAAACAAACAGGTTGACCAATGGAAAGAACTGAGGGTGCCAAGACAAACTCAAGCACCCTCAGTTACCTGATCTTTGGCAAAGGAGCCAAAAGCATCCACTGGGACAAGGAGAGCCTCTTCGACAAATGGTGCCGGGAAAATTGGTTATCACACGCAGAAAAATGAATCCAGACACACAACAGTCACTGTGCACTAAACTCAAATCAAAGTGGATCAAAGACCTAGGTATTAAAACTGAAACATTGAATTTTCTGGAAGATGGAGTAAGCAAAAATCTAAACGATCTAGGTGCAGGCAAGGACTTTTAATAATATACCCAATGCAAAAGATATAGCATCCAGAATCAATAAATGAGACTCTATCAAATCAAAAAGTTTTTACATTGCAAAGGAAATTATCAACAGAGTAAAGAGAGAACTGACAGAATGGAAAAAAATTTCACCACCTATACCTCAGAGAGAAGGCTGACAACTAGAATATATAATCAGCTGAAGAAAACCAGTCCCCTCAAATTCACAGACGCAATTTAAAAATGGGCAATTGAAATGAATTGGCAGTTCTTAGACAAGGAAGGGCAAATGGCCAGTAAATGCGTGAAAAGATGTTCAACATCCTTAGCCATTAGAGAAATGCAAATCAGAACACGACGACGGTATCATCTAACCCCAGAGAGAATGGCGCATGAACCCTCTTACACTGCTGGTGGAATTGTAAACTGGTACAACCACTATTGAGGGCAGTATGGAAATCCCTCAGAAGGCTGAAAATAAAAGTTCCATTCAATCCAGTGATATCTCTCTGGCAATCTTTGCGAAGCAGTTAAAAGCAACATATAACAGAGCTACATGCATGCCCCTGTTCATAGCCGCGTAACTGACAGTAGATATAATAATGTGGAAGATGACAAAATACTCATCAACAGACCTATGGATACAAAAATTGTGTGTGTACACAATGGAGTGCTACTTCAATATAAAAACAGATTTGAGGCCTTTGTAGGTTAATGGAGGCAACTTGAGACCATCATGCTCAGCGAAGTGAGTCAGATGCAGAAGGTTCAATATCAAAAGGTCTCTAATATGAGAAACCCAGATCACAGTCATTGTATAGGACAGAATGGGGGTGACAGTGGGAGTGAAAGGGAGGAAGAGGAGACGGGAGGATCAAAAAGGGGAGGGGAAGGGATTGTAATTTTGACATGATACGATGTGCACAAAATACTCAAGTTCAATGTAAACATTATGTATTGCATATATATATATATATATATATATATATATATATATATATATTAGGAAAAAACCAGGCACGCAATTTCCATGCAACCCCACGTCTCTGCCACATGGCGCTTGACCCAGGAGAGCAAACATTACACTCCCGTGGCAACCGCACCTGGGGCTCATGGCCACCTTGTTGGCGAGGGGCTCCGGGGCTTAGGAGTGGGTGGACGAGGGTGAAGGGGCCCCAGCAGCCTGCTGGTGATGGGGCGGCTTCGCTTCTTGCACCTCATGTTGGACACAGAAAATCACAAGTGACGATGTTGCCTGGAGCCCCTCCCCCAAGGACATGTAAAATCTAAAGAAGGTCTATGTGGCTGGGCACTGCTCACCGGTGGGGTGCTTGCCTCGACTCTGGCGCTGAACGAGGAGGAGGCGGAGGAAGAAATTGCTCTGGGGGTGGCACCCGTGTCCCTCTTGTGGCTTCGGCTGTGGGTGGTAGGCACAAGATGGTAGCAAGGAGCTGAAGGGCGCTGCCTGAAGGGGGCACAGGCCTCTTGTACGGTATTTTACAGCTTTCAGTGAATCGAATCTATAATTATTTCAAAAAGAAAAAACAAGTGAAAAAACAAAATCTCCAGAGCAATACTCCAGGCTTCCTTCCTGCCATTGCACACATGCGACAAGGCCAAGGCCAAACACTAGGAGCTCTGTGTGACCGACGAATGAGCTCTCACAGGCCTTGTCCCACACACCGGAAACACCCCTGGAACTCCATGGAGTCTCACGGGCCAGGGACTGTGACGTGACTGTGGGACACCCTGTTGCTGAGGGTCGTGGTAAGAGGATTTTGGGTTCTACACGCCATACCAAGTGAGGCGTGGAGGAATTTCCCACAATCCATCCCCAGCACCCCACGGGTCAGAACTGGATCCCTGGATCTTGCGTAAGCCTTGGTTTTGATTTTTCTGTGGAACCTCCATACTGCGGTCCACAATTACCATAATACTTGACACTCCCACCAACAGTGCCGAAGGGCTCCCTTTTCTCTGCGCTCTTGGCCACACTTCTTTGATGACAGTCATTCTGCCAAGGGTGAGGGGATGTCTGCTTGTGGTTTTAGTGTGCACCTCCCCGCTGGTCAAGACGCTGAGCATTTTTCCATATACCCGCTGGCAACTGGTGGGTCTTCTTTTGAGAAACAGCTATTCAGATTTTTTGCTCATTTTAAAATCAGATATTTTTCTTCTTCTTTCTTCTCTCTCTTTGCTATTGAATAGTTTGAGTTCCTTAAATAGCTTGGATATGAGCCTCCCTTTTTTAAAAAATCAGATGCATGATTTGCAAATGTTTCCTCCCATTCTATAAGTTGTCTTTTAGTGGTGCTGACATCCCCCCTGCCCCCGTGGAAGTTTTTCAGTGTCACGTGGCCCTGGTTACCCGCTTCACTTTCTTTCCTGTGTTTCTGGGGTCCTAGATACACTTTGCTTCTCAGCCTAGGCTCAGATGCTTCTTCCAGCCTTCCGGCCATCCTAGGAGCTGACCGTATTAGTAATCGGTTATTCATACTCCTCTGATGTCACTCAGCCTAGAGGAACCAAACAGGTAGAGACTGATTCTTGGTTTAAGTCACCAACCTGCCTTCATCCCAAGGAAGGGCAAGGCCCTGCATAGCCCACAGCCTCCATTTCCCGCCTTTCTTCCAAAGTTTGGAGAGACTCCCCTTCATTCACACCACACTCCCTAATGCAGGAAGTGGAGCCCGTTGCCCAGGGCTCCCTGACATTTGCAGTACTCATCACCACGGTGGCCCTCTGCTTCTATGACCCAACATGTCATAGTCCTATAGTTTAGCTTATCTTCTGGGCAAGAATGTTCATAAGCAGAAATTTTGTGAAGGTTCTGCTTTGGAAATGGTTTGTTGTTTCTCACCCAAGACACCCGTGGAAGCCAAGGACAGGGCAGTGTCAACACAGGACAGGAGTGGTACAATTTCTTGTTTGCCCCTAGAACTATAGGCCTGGGATTCTTCCTGGTTGTCACAAGGTGATATACCCATATCCCCTGGCCATTCTTTTCAATCCCTTTCTTTGGCACACGGCAGCACTGCCAGGGCTAGGAAGAGAGCCCATCCTGTGAGCACCTCCAGCTCAGACGAGACGACCCAGGCAATCACACCATCACAGGACAGCACATCCTCCGTCTTTGGTGACACGGGGCCGCAGTTCACACCTCTACCTGGGCTACATCCATCCATCAGCCTGTGATGCCGTCAGCCATGAGCTCCCTCAAGATGGCAACTGGATACCACCTGTTTCTGTGTTTCTCAGCCCAGAGGATGCGGCTATTTACACGTGTTCTTGTTCAATAACAGCACAAATGAGTGAGTGGGTGAATGAGTGCATCTCAAAGCCAACAGTGTTTCTACCTCAGAACATCACGGTCGTAGACAGAAGAAGGCCAGTGAGAAGGGGACCAGTAAGCCCCCTGAGTGCCGGATTGCTTCCTGTGCCTTTGACCTTCAGCTAAGAGGCATGACCCTTATTGCTTGTTGAGCCCAGATGGCTTTTGAAGGATATCCTTCCAAAGCTCTCCCGGAGGCAAGGGGGCTTGGAGAGTGCTCGAAGCTCTCCACAGTCCAGATCTTGTGTGCATGCTCTGAAATAGGAAGGCGTTATGGGAAGGTGGCAGGGGTAAGGAATGCCAGGGTGGCCCTGGAGGAGGGTGGGACCCTCTTCTGCAGGAAAAAGTCTTAATCAGAATGATTGATTTATTGAGAGTCCTCTGAATATAACAAAAGGCCAGATAACTGAGCACAAGCACTCCACCCACCCATACACACATGTCTATGTACATGCAGACACACACATACAGGGGCACACACACATATGGGCATCCTGTCTTTTGGAAGTAGATCCGGGAAAGGGAGAGGGGGCAGATCCAATGGAAACTAAGAAATCCTGATTCCATAGGAGATGCAGGGCTGGGTCTCTGCAATCAAGTCGCCCCCAATAAGGCAACAAGGTGGGACTGGCTTGGGGAGCTCTGGGTACCGGGAGCCCCAGCAGAAGTCCTAGGATCCAGAACGACTTTTGTGTTGAAACACAATGACCTGTGCACCCGCTCGCTGGTGCCAAACCAGAGCTCTGGGCCTGAGAGCGCGGGCTGCCTGCTGCCCGGTTTGTCTAAACTCTGACTCTGTGGAGCCCGGCTGGCACTGAGAAGCTTGGACTTCTCGGCTCCCTTGGCACCACGGCTGGGTTTGACCTGAGCGAGCCTCCGTGGCATGTGAGCCAGTGACTATCTGAATCGCACTGTGGATTACCCGGGGCTTTCGTGCGCCCCAGCACTGCTTGGCCCCCGAGTCAGGTGGGGAGGAGGCCGTCACCTCCATCTGGCAGGGAAGGAGCCCACTGCTGAGGGACATTTCAGACAGGAACTTCCCTCGGAACCCTTGCTGTTTCCTGGCCCTGGGCCTTCTCTTTCTCCTCCATATTGATCTGAGATACTCACAAGACTGGCTGGGCCCTGTGACATCAAACCAGGGCTCTGACCTCCAGCACCCACCCGGTCCGACTTCAGGGGTGGCAGGGCTGAGCTGCAGGCGCACGTTGGGGACGGGGGTGGGGCGGGGGGAGGAGGAAGGCAGGAAATGGCCCAAAGGCCTCCACCGAGGGACACGACTTGCCAGCTCCCAGGACCTGCTCGGGGCACCATGCCCGGCCTCCCCCGAGACTGGCGGGCAGGGAGCTACGACCACGCAGAGGCGGCCTGTCAAGAGGGCGGCCACATTCGCTGGCTCCTGGGAAGCTCCCACGGTTTCAGGTACAGAGCCCCTTCTTCCCCCCCCTCTGCCTCCAAGGTTGAGCCTGTCCCTCCGCTGGTGCCCTGGCGTCTTGAGGCCTGTGACGCCCTCCATACCGAAAGGACAACCTTCCCGCCAGAGGGAAAGCCTCTTGCCTGGGGTTACTCTGCCACCTGGTGGCGACATCTGGAATTCGCAGCCCCACTCCGGCCCGGCCCGTTCAACACGCTGGTGGCTCCGAAGCCCCTTTCCCTGCTGGAGGCGGCCCTGTTCCTTCTGCAAAGCTCTGTCCGCCGAGGCACGAGCTGCCCTCCGTGACGCACTTTCCCCCGTGGCGGCACAGTCGGGCCGCTCCTCGGGCCTACGCCCGCAGTGAGCTCTTCCCACAGAACCCGGGGTGCCCTTCCCCCCCAGCTAGAGCGGGCACTTTGATTCCATTCCAAAGCTGTAGCCAGAGGGACCCCCGCGCACGTGAGATTCTCGGCAGATGTAGCAGCACCACATACCCACCGAGTTGCTGCACTTTTCGCCTCCTCTAGACACGCAGCGGCTCCATGGCGTAAGTGCGTTTCGCTGTAGGCCGGGCCCCGAGCCGGAGTGTGTGGGTTCTCCTCGGCGTCCCCGCATGTCCCCTCTGCTCCTTGCTCCATCTGCGTCATTACAGCCCCCCAATGGGTCACCCAGCCCTTACTGCTGAGCCTTACCCTAGAGGCCGGAGCTCAGATGCCTGCACTCTCAGGGTAGGCCTCGAACCTGGCCAGCTTAGTTCTGGATGTGACCCGCTTGCTCAGGGCCACGGTCCTCTGTAGATCTCAACTGGGTTCAGTGTAGGACAACCAAGCCTTGTCCAGCCCCTGGGCATGGGGACACTGCGGCCGGCTCCGTCCAGGCCACCAGAGGGACCTGCTTCTCCTCAGGGCACCTACCGGATGCTCCGGCAGCTCTGAGGCCCGGGGCCACCTGGGCAGCACCCTAGCAGGAAGCTCTGCAGATGGGCTGAGCAACGATGCGTCCCGCCCAGAGGGACAAGCCAGAACTAGCGATGGAGGCGGCCTCCGCCAGGCCGGCTCTCCTGTGAGACGCTGTGACTGTCCGAGCGATCGCCAGCTGGAGGCCATTAGGAACCAGGCCTGGAGTAGGCAGTTAGGACTGGATTGCAGCGGGAGGCCCGACTGGGAGCTCCTACTGTATAAAAGGAACAAAGAAGAAAGACTCTTCCAGCTTTTTCCTCCGGGGAGAAACTGGACTCGATGGGACTTGGCTTCCTGTTTGTGATGTCCCCGTGAGAAGCTGTCTCCACTCTGCCTCTGCCACGAACTTACATTACTGCTGGCCGCCCCTGAGTGGACTGTGACCTTGTGACAATAAAATAACCCTTTCTTTCCCTAAATCCGTGGATGTCCAGTATTGAGTCATAGCAATAAAAAAAAAGTAACTCAGGCAGACTCAGAACAAACCCAGAACGACATGGGCTCTGCACCGCAGGGCAATAGCAACTGATCACGCTGTTCTGGACTGGCACTGAGGACCCATGTGAATTTTATTACCTACAACAATGAATAATATATTAATCTATACATTCTCAATCAAATGACTCCAGAGTCGAACGGAAAGGCTCATAACGCTCCAATCTACATTCTAATGTGATATACCTGCACCTTGGGAAGCCTGGGCCGGGTGGCTCAGGGACTCTGTCGATGATTAAAGTTTAGGTTGTCCAGGAAAATGCTTCTCGAGGGCAAGGAAAAGGCCCTTGGCAAACTCCACTAGCCCACAAAGAGATATATGTAGAAGCGGGGGATATACCAGTCACTTTCCTGTTGCTGGGGCAAAACACCTGATGCTACAGCTTAAAGCAGGAGAGGTTTATTTTTGGCTCACAGTTTTAATCCTCCCGGAAGCAGAGGGAGAGAGGAGGCACTGGGAACTAGGATATGCCCTTCTGGGTCACGCCCTGACCCGCCCCTTCCAGCCAGGCCCTGCCTCCAAATGTGAGACTTTTGGGGGAATATTTTATGTCTAAACCATAACAGAGATAAGAGCTTAGAAAGCTATAATGTGGCTTAACAGATTGGTTCTCTGTGAGTTGGATCTAATCATAAAAGTTCAGGCTTGCGTTTGAATGTTCTTTTTTTTTGTTTCTTTTAGTAACTCCATTTTATGTTTTAGAAAAGTGTTGGTTTGTGATAAATGAGAAATCTAAAGCAAAAAAATAAATAAATAAATAAATAAAAAACCCAAAAACCAAAACCCTTAACCCCCCAAGGGCAAGGCCCTGAGTTTAATTCCCTAGCACTACATAAGCTGGGTGTGGTAGCACACACCTGTAATCCCAGGACTAGGGAGGCTGGGGCAGGAGGGTTGTAGTGAGTTCAAGGCCAGCCTGGGCTCCATAGTGAGTTCCAGAGTGAGGACCAGCTTGAATTACACAGCAAGACCCTGTCTCAAAACAAACAAAAAACCCTTAAAGCCCTGCTCCTCTTCCTAGCGGAAGGCCTGAAGAGCCAGCCCCAGGGATCCGCGCTGATTGATGCTATCTGCAGAGCAGGCCCTCAGTCAGTTTCGTGGCTCTGGGAGCAGGTCTTGCTGACCAGCGCGCACGCTGGCACACCTGGCTTTGCTTAGCAGCTAGCGTCTGTTTTATTGCCAGTTGAACACGGTTCCGAGCAATGCGCAGAGCAGAAAGCAAGGCAGAAGCCAGAGTCTGGGGCTTCCCGGCCCCGGGCGTCCTGGGGCCCGCGACTTTTCCTGCAGCTGCTCCGGAGGGGTCCCCACATCCTGGAGGTCATAGGGCCTTCCTTCCAGCTGCGTCACGCTCTTGATCCAGTGGACGTAGTTTGCTAAGAAGGTGTATATGCCCGGGGCGTTCTTCTGTCAGCAGCTCCTGCCCCAGCTGACGATGCCCACCTGGTACCACTTGTTGCTAGGCTCTAGGGTGCAGACTAGGGGACCCCCACTGTCACCCTGTGGGCAGAGAGCACAGGTGAGTGACAAGACCCTCCTAAACCACCTGTTGTGGTTTCCATCTGTCCCCACAGGCTCCTGGGTTTGACAAGACCACGGGCGCTGGGCACAACAGCAGATTCATCCTTGCGCAGTGTCCAGTGCGGTCAGGAGGCGGGGCCTGGTAGGAGGGGTGGGTCACAGAGGCACTGCATTACTGGCTGGGGATAGGTTTGATTTTTAAATTTCTTTGTGTTATTTAAAATTATTACTCTGAAACAAGGCCTCACTCTGTAGTCCAGGATGATTCAGAAATCACTATGTAGCCTCAAAATCATAGCAATCCTCCTGCTTCAGCCTCCTGACTGCTGGGATTACAGGCACGTGCTTCCACTCCTGGCTTTAAAATTATTTTTTAGGTTGACCTTTTTATTTAGAGATCATTTTAGACTTTGTGCAGTCGGGAGAAAGAATACAGTGTCATAGTCACTGTCTCATGGCTGGGACACGATACCCAACACCCACCATTCAGGGAGGAAAGGTTCATTTTAGCTCAATGTCGGGATATCTCAGTTCATTCATGGGTGGTTGGCAATGGTAGGAAGGTCTGGCGGAGGACAGGTGCTCAGAGCGTCACAAGAGGAAGGATCAGGCTTGGGGAGGAGCTGGGGCCAGAGTCCATCCTTCCAGGCCACACCCCCACTGACCCGCTGCACCCTCGGTGACCTGCCCCTCCCCACCAGGCCCCGCCTCCTAACAGGCTGTGAGAACCACAGACAATCCACAACATTCATGTAGGACACATCCTAGATCCACGCCACAACACAGAGCTCCCATGTCGCCTCAGTTTCCCCAGTAACATCTTGAGACATTGTCATACAATAGCCACAGCCGGGACATTGACGTTGACACTGTCAAGAGACAGAGCACTTCTGTCACTCCCGGGATGCCCCTGCTGCCTTCAGTAGCCCCGCCCCATCCCCAGCTCCTGCTTCACCCCTGGAAACGGTAAACATTGGCTTCAGTTGTACTTGGTGGCTATTTTCTTCTATTTTTCCAGTCAACGATCAAAATTGATTTTTTTTTTTTTTGAGTCAGGCTTTCTCTCTGCAGTCCAGGCTGGTCCTGAGCTCACTATGTAGCCTCAGGCTGGCCTTGAACACACCGCCATCCTTCTGCCTCATCCTCCAAGGTGAAAAATAATTTTTAAAAATTTGTGCTTATTTCGTTGAACAGACCTATGAGATCACAGTTTGGTCCAACAAAAACTACGCACATCCCTCAATATGCTTTTTAAACTTCACTGCCTGCTCAGGAGACAGGCCAGGGCTCCCTTAGGTGAGGAACCAGGGCTCATTCACAGATTCCCAGGGTCCAGGGTCAGTGAAAGAATGAAAACGACCTTGGATCTCAGAGCAAATAGCTCAGTGACTAAAGTTCTTGCCTTGTGTGTACAAGGCCCTGGGTTCAATTCCCCAGTACCACATAAAAACTAACCAGGTATGGTGGTGTACATCTCTAATCCCAGCACTCAGGAAGCTGAGGCAGGAGGATTGCTGTGAATTTGAGGCCGGCCTGGACTAGATAGTAAATTCAGGACCAGTTTGGACTACAGAGGAGCGAGGACCTGTCCAGAAAAAAAAAAAAAAATTGAAAGAAAGAAAGAATGAAAGAAAGAAAGTTAAGTTACTCCTTGTGTGGGTTTCAAATCCTCCTTATCTTTTTGTTCCTTAAGAAGTGAATATTTGGGTTTGGTGACACAGGCCTATAATATAAAAAATAGGCTGGGGATGTAGCTCATTATGAAGGCCCCAGGCTCTCTCTCTCCCTGGTACCATATACACTATTCTCTCTCTCTCTCTCTCTCTCTCTGAATTCCTAGAAGTGGGAAAAGTGGTAGAACTCTCTTCACTAGGAAGAAGGCAGAGCATCTGTATGTGAACTTGGGGCCTCCTGACTGTCAGGTCATCCCCAAGGCTGCTGGGCTCAGAGTATCTGGCAGCTCTGCAACTCGTGTCCCACCCCATGACCACACGGCCGGACTCCCATGCTGTTGCAGGCACAGGTGCCCCAAGTTACCTGGCAAGCATCATAGCTCTCGTTCTGGTACCCAGCACACAGCATGTTTTTGGTAATTGTTGAAAACAACTTGGAACATTCCGTCCAATTCCTGATGACCATTGGGGCTTTCATCAGATCGGTTTTCATAGAGTCTTTGTTAGCTGGTCAGGAGAGAAACGGTGTTGGAAAAGCCACTGGGTAGCGGATCTCCACAGAGACCATGCAACTGGCCGTGTCCTAGAGAGCGCTCTGTGCATCCAGGCCGCCCAGCCCCGACTGCCATCCCTGCTCCCCACAGCCTTAGCCTCCGTGGCCTTAGGTAGCACCCCACCCACTGGGCAACTTACTCTCATCAGAACCTTGTTCCTCCCCCCAGGAAGACTTCTAGACTGACTCCCACCCGCCCTCCAGACTCAGGGGAACTGGTAGGGAACACTTTCCGGCACCATCCTGCCTGATCAATGTATTTGCCTGTTACTACTGGTTATTACAGCAACACAGTGCTTCCCCCTGCAGGGATAGTGAAAAGGCAGAGACCTCCAGCACTCTGGCAGGCTGAGGCAGGAGGACCACAAGTTTAAGATAATTTAGAGACTTGGGTGAGTCCTTGTCTCAAAATAAAAAATAAGGGCTGGGGATGTAGCTCAGTGTCAGGTGTGGAGTCCAAACTCTGCATTGGATGCCTTCCAGGAATTTGCCTGAAGTATTCAGTTATTTATTTACATGTTTTTGTGGCTCTGAGGATTGAACCCAAGACCCTCACACTGAGCTATTTCCCTACAGCCCCTCCCAGCCATTCTCTTGATGTGTCAGATGCCGTCACATACCTGAACTGGTTTGTCCCCCTCTTATTGTTTTTGTTTTGAGACAAGGTCTCTCTAAGTCACTGGCTTGCCCAGGCTAGACTTGAATTTGCAGTCCTCTTTCTTGAGTGCCTTTATATTTGACCAAAAATACAGTGAATCCAGCTGCCAAGTGCCGTGTGTCCTCATCCACCGTAACCACTGGCCTTGGCACCCTGCAGTTGTCAGATCTTTCTCCAAAAGTCAAACTGACCACGGCAGGTAAACATTTCAAACTCATTCAGGACACTGAGGCGGCCATGACAGTGCCAACTAAAGACACAGACTTGTAGAACTGTTCAGACAGTGGCAAGAAGGATGAGATAACTGTGCTCAAAGCGGGGGGTGGAGGGGCGGGCTTTGAGGGGGACTCATGGGACCGTCTCTCTTACTGTAATTAATAAAATGTAAATGGTGACCATACGCTTTGGTCCCACCTCCTAGGAAGCAGGGAAGAATCACCAGTAGGTGACGGTCACAGACAAAGGGCAGAGGGGCCTCTAGTTAGTTGAAGTTTAAATTCCACTAAACGAGACTGCACTGTGCTGGTTGAGTAAAATCACTCCTGGGGACCGACACAGACCTAGCACCTCAGCTGGGCCTTGGAGACGCGCTGTAGCCCATGGTTTCTAGAGGAGCCTCCAGGAGCCCAGGTGTGCAGGGGATTGCTCCTGGGGCAGCTCCTACCTCCCGCTGCCTGCCTCAGCTCTCCCTTCCCACCCACCTTCACACTCCGCGCAGTTCTCCAGACACGTCTGGCGCCATCACATACCTGAACTGGTCTGTCCCCACCCTGCTACCCAGCACTGGTACCAGCTGGAAGGCATGGGCTGTGGGGGCATGCAGATGGGCACTTTCAGGCCATTGAACTCAATGGGTGAGGCCAGCAGCAGCAAGGCGACATCATTGTCCATGCTGGCCCTCTCGAAGTCCTTGTGCAGAACTGTGGTGGCGACCCGCTTGATTTCCATGGAGGAGCTGGTTAAGTCATTGGTCCCCACTACGATGCTCAGTTCTTTTGGCCTGGTGGCCCGTAATCAGAGGAGAAGGGAAGTCACAAAAGCACACGGGATTCACCATACCTGCGAAACCTCGACCCATCTATTTCTAGGGACTGTGAGGAGGGTGCAACTGGGTCTGCTGCCCAGAAGTTATGAGGATTTAAGAAGTAGAGAAAAGGTAAGGTCTTCTTAGGGGAAGGACATGCTCGTGGGACAGGGCGGAGACAAGGCTCAGATTTGGACACTCTGAACCCACAAGGCACAACTTGGCCACTGTAGGTAAGAGATTGTTAAGCACGTCAAATATCAAATACGTTGTCGATCGGCCAACAACTTAGAGCCTAGGAGCAGAGTTTCCTGTGGATCCACTGGGGCTAAGCAGGAAGGACCTTCAAGAATAAGGCAGAAGGGATCCCTTCCGGCAAGATGGCCACGGGCCTTCATCTAGCCAATCCCTAAGATTCTCACAAGAGCAGGGAGGATTCCCAGCTTTGCCAACACCAAGGTACCCAGGGCTCTGGCCAGCCTTTCTGAGTATTTTCTAGCTTTCTCGGAGCAGTGGAGCCGAATGTGTGTCTACGCCAGAATCCAAGCCTGCCCTTCATGCGTGTTCAACCTGTGACCACCGTTTTTAGTCTTTTATGTTTTTAATGCTATAATGAAAAATTTTAAAAGAGAAGTTTAAGTGCTGATGTACATTAACTATATTATAGTCACTTTAAATGTGCCCAATACAGTACCTCTTCATTCAAAAGTAACAAGGGCAAAAGAAGAAAAAACGGCAGGCTGCAGGTTGGACACACCTGGCACTAGGTATGAGGCAGGTCTAGGTACTAGGCCTTGGTTATGTTGCTACGAGCCTATCATTCTTTCTACCTGCCTCAGAGGGTCATTGCACGGTTAAATGAGTTAACACAGGTGCAGTCTTGGTGGGGTCTCTGGCACGGTGGCAGTATTAGTTAATGTTCATGTCCACCAATCACTGGAGGCAGAAGGAGGGAGTCAAGTGGCTCAGGAAACCAGACTTCCTGAAGTAGGATCTCCTTCTAGGAGCACTTGATAACTAAGTCACCTGCCCTGGCCCAGCCTGGGCCAGCTGCTTCGGAGTCTGTGAGCTGTACGGCACAGGGAAGCAGCGATCTGTCCCATGCCCAGGGGAACAGTGCAAGGATCATTCGGGTGCTGGGTTCCGGCTGAGCATGCGGGACCCCCGGGTAATGCCACACACTGGCAGAAGCACCTAGCGGGCTGGGCCTCAGTACTTATAGGATTTCCTCGGAATTTAAGCAGTGAGCAGCCGTGAGAATCCACCACGCGCTGAGGATGGTGCCACCACAGAAGTGTTCGTTTCTTGCCTGAATACTGACTTGCCATGGAAACTCTCCCACCTCGGCCTCCATGCCCCCGATGACTCTGGAATACCGAGTCCTGCCCTCGAAAATAGGCCTCTCCCCACATCCTGCTGGGGAAGAAGAGGGCAGAAAGGGAAGCACATAGCAGTCAGCATCCACGCTAGCCAGGCTCTGCTGGGTGGACTCACCCTGTCCCTGTTCTGGAGGCGAGGACACAGGGACTGGCCCAGGAGGCTCCCCTTACCACCAAGAGAAGCCCATAGAGCTCAAATGTGGGCGTGGCATGTTGGTTCTGCTTCCATTCAGCCCTTGGGGTTCAGCCAGCCCACTCTCCTGAGCTTGTTTCTGTTCAAGGAAATTCTCTTCCAAGCCAACCCTGGCGTGATCGAGACAGTAGTGACCCTCAAAGAGGCCCCAGTTCAGTCAGGTCTGGGCCATGCCCCGGGGCTTGCAAATATTTTCCCTTACAAGGCAGTGGGGTGAGGGTAGGGCTGCAAGGGGAGGGGAAGTAAAGATGATCAAGGTGCGATCTGTGCGGGCGCCAGTTCCTCAGGTCGTACACGGCTGCTACGTATCACAAATACGTGCTGATGGAAAGAACAACCTGGGGACAAAAGAAGGCAACAGGGGCTTTGGGAGATGGAATTAAGGTCACTGATCTCAAAATTAGGAGAGCGTCTTGGATGCTCCACATGGGCCTTGTGTTACCACAAGGGTCCTTAAAATTGGTGTATGGGAGGCTGTGGGTGTGGCTCGGGGTTAGAGCACTCGCCCAGGCTCCCACGAGCACCACACACAAGCAGGAAGTGGTGCAGGAGGCAGAGAAAACTAGTTGCACCAATCGTGAGCACAGGGGAACGGCGGAGACAGATGTGGCTGTGAGGGAGGAAGCCACAGGACCAGACTGGCAGCAATTCTCCTTCCTCTGGGCACAGGTTTGTGAGGTTGGCCCAGAGGACCTGGATTAGATCTCTGCCCTCCAGAGCAGTACAGCAAGAAATGGGAGTGGCCGGAGCCCAGGTTCCTGGTGGTTTGCTTCAGTAGCCCCGGAAATGAAATGAGGCCACGGCCACAGGGTGGCGGAGTAAGGCCGGGCTCCTGGAAGCCTGATGCCAAGGGCTGGGTGGCACAGAGTGGCACCAGGGCGGGGCAGCAAAGGCCCACAGCTGGGGTCAGGTCCTCCTCTTCCCAGCTCCTTTCTGCCAACCAAAGCATCTGCCTTATTTTTAGAACTAAGCAGGACTTTGACTCTAAAGGCCCAAGGCCTCCGCCTGGCCCGCTCTCCACGCTAGTTTTCCAACCATCAGCTCAACAGCAGCTTTGAGAACCAGGCTAATAGCTCCACCATCTCCCCGTGAACGACCTTTGGTAAATCTTGAGGCCCCCTGAGGCTTAAGCTCCCCATTCGCTCCTTGGCTAAGAGCAGGGGGGTGGCATTAGGTGTGGGGGTGGGCGCTGACCCGTAACCATTGCTTCAAGAAACCTGCTGCCTTTGCCACCGCTGGAGAGGGGAACAGCCCTTGAACTTGACCTGCCGAGGAGTCCACATACCAAGACCTGCCCCCCTGGCATGGGGCATGAGCAGCAGAACTGGAAGCAGGAGCATGGCTGTGTGGGGCTGTGTGGGGCGGTGTTGGGGTCAGGGTGGGAGAGTGATGCCAGCAGGCATGGCCCCCTTTTTAGGGCCCACCAGGCTGGTGATGTCACAATGGGCATGAGCTGAGAGCTCAGACTGAGGTCCAGAGACTTTTTTCCACTCTTGTTTCTAAGATGATTCCCCAAGGGCCTGATCCCAGAAGGTTTTCTGATCCTAACCCCCTTCTGCTGGGACAGCACCTCTCTGGTTCACCTGGCACTCCTGGCCACCCTGCTTTGGCCCTGGTGCATGAATCCTTCAGGAAGGCTCTCGTGCCTCCTCTTCCCCAGAGCCCACACCCAGAGGCAGTAAGTCGGGACAGGAATGGGAGGATCCCCAAGTGACCCAAGGCCTTTCTCAGGACTGCAATCTAGGGTGGTCCGTGGCCTCTTCCCTCCAGACTCTGACCTGCAGCCCCAGGCGTGGCTGTCACAGGTCCTGCTCAGGGTCCTAGCCACTCCTCAAGTCCAATTCACGACCACACGCCCTGTTCCCTCTACTTTCTGCTTTGGGTCCACCTGGTCCCAAATTCCAATGCAGCCTATCGATTCCTAGAGATGAAAATGTCTCACTTCTATCCCATGGGCCTCATTTGACGGCAGGGACTCAGTCCTGGGACTCAGATCTTACTATTTTGTTGAGATTTGCACCCTTGGCAAGTACACTGACTCCAGTAGAGTCACCAAAGCACCCTGGCCTGCGTGTGTGGTCACTGGCCAGCTCCCACATTCAGAAGGGAGTTAGGTGTGGCCCTGGTCTCATCAGCTGTACTGAGGGTGCTATTGCTGCCTACAGAAGAGGCTGCCGGAAGCTCAAAGTGAAGTCACATGACAGGAAGGCAGCTCCTCGCACCCCTGGTTGTAGCTCCGGCTACTTCCAGTGTAGCTATTCCAGGCCTTCCCCCCCCCCCCCGCCTTTTTTGCCAGTTGGTGGCTCCCTAAAGACAGCTGCTCACTGCCAGGTGTCCCCTCTGACAGCTGACACCGAGTCAGTGGCCTGGAATGACACCAGCCCCACCAACTCTGCATAAGACATCACCTACCTCCTCAAAAATACTGTCCTGGTCCTGGTGGGTCTGAGTCCTCCTCGCTAGCACAGGGATAAATGGCCCCTGGCACACTGGTCACCTGGCTCAAGACTCACCACTCATGTGACCTCCTGACCCTCAGGTGGTCTTGACTGAGATGCCTTGGCTTTCCTACTGCCCCTCCTTTGGGTAGAACACTCTGTCTCCTGGACCTGCCTCCCACCCACTGCTGATACCCCTGTTGACTCTCCCTTGTTCCGTTCCTGTTGATTCTGAGGGTGTCAGAGAGGGGTCCCTGGGCCCAGCCTGGCTGGGGAAAGGACAGCAGCTAGTCCTGCATAGGCGGACAGAGGTGATGGCTCGCCCACTGTAACCACTATGCATTTGCCATGGACAAACGTGAACGAAATCATAGCTCCCCTCTAGAAAGATCCATTTTCTTCTAATCATTCCTCTCCGACCAACCTTGTGATTGCTTGAAATCTCTTATTGAGGTTTATCACACGTTTGAGACCTGATTGCAGAGAATATAAGAACTTGTCCAGGGACCCAAAGCTCCTCAACGCTAAAGCAGGTAGGAGAATTACGGTGCCTTGAGCTGCTCAGGGCCAAGGGCAGAACAGGAGCACGTAGGCAAACGCTGGCCCAACTTGGCCCTTCCGGGGTGTCCTTGCGGCGCAAGGAACACTAAACAGGAAGGACTCAGCTGAGCCCAGCTGACTTGCCTCCCCTCCCCCTCCCAGGACTTACTGTGAGGTCACCTGGCCCAGCTGGGCCCTGCATTTGTGACATCCACCTGGAGCAGATACATCTGGCATGGTGTCTCCTTGGGCTGGAGCTGGAGGGGGCAGCTTCGGACTGAAATGGCAAGATGTTCCTGCTTCTAACTGCACTGCTCATAGTGCCCATGGGACGTGCCCAGAATGACCCAGGTAGGTGCCAGGCTGGCCCACAGCAGAGGGTGGGAAGCAGAGGGTGCCCCTCACTTCTGACTCCTAGGGAGTGGATTGAGACCTCTGAGGGGTTAGAGACAAGGGCACAGGGAATGAGTACTGTAGTGGGTTAATCAAAGTACACGGACTGGCCTTGGCAAAGACGTAGCCTAGGACTGTCCCTGGGATCCGGATTTAGAGTTCTGGGAGCACAACGGACTTGGGACACTAAATCGGCAGCTGGGGTTCGTCTCCTGGCTCCACATACTTTGTGAAAATGCCGAAGATCCTTCTGGTCCCAAGATCCTGCGACAGGCATACGGAAGTTCAGTTTAGAACATCTACATTAGATTATGTAATGTCATAAAAATGGCGGAGTAAGTTTAAGATGACCGTGAGGAGGAAATGAACTAGGGCACAGTGTGGTTTGCCATCCCTCAGTCCTGCGAAGGGCTCCACAGGAGAAAGCGCTACGCTTAGAAAGGCCTTTCCAGTCCCCTTTCCTGTACTAAAGATGCCAGCATATCTTAGATTATACAACGTGGTTTCGTGTTTTTTATTCTGCCATTTTTGGGATGTACCTGACCCTAAGAGCAGCCTGCCCTGAGTCCCACCTCCCTGTAGGGCCCCTCCCAGCCTCGGGTGAAACATTTCCTTCTTTGGAGAACGACCTATTGTATAGTTTCCCCCCGTTTTTCTTGTTCAGGTGAGTTTTCAAAGCTGATTTACGGGACCATTTCTGAAAGGTAGTGATAGCAGGCCTAGGTCTCCTCCACGTGTTCTAAAATCTTTTCTTCTAGTTCGTTACTATGCTTTCAACTTTATTTTGGATCCCACATTGAAAGTGTATATAGCAAATCTGTCAAGATGTTTACCGTCATGGCTTGGCGCTGATTTGGGACTTTTAGAAGGGCCTTTTCCTCCCAAGTTTATGAACATGAACGCTAGGATGCCTGCTAAAAGACAGCACAGTGATCTGTGCAGTGACGCTGACTGCGCCCACATTCATTTCCTCCACGTCCTTGCTCTAGATCTTAAGATTGGGTCACTACTCCCGTAGTTCATTCTCCCCATCTCTCAAAGGGCCATATGAAGGGATTTTTGAAGATTAATTAGGTGTGAAGTGCTGAGAACCATGGCCGACACTGTTAATAATAAATTTTTGTTAGCTGTTATTATTTGAGAATTTTTGTGACTGCACTCTTACGTTCTTATTTTCTCATCGTGAGTACGGAAGACGTTCCCTGTGTTCTATCCTAGCAATTTTATTTTGTCATCTTCTGCATTCACACTTAAAGTCCATGTACTGTCAATTTTATAATCAAAGGATCAAGTCATTTGTGACAAACTAGAACCACAGGGCATGAGGTGAAGTAAGCCAGACACAGAAAGATAAATACCAGATGATTTCACTCTTACATGGGATCTAAGAGCTGCCATCGAGGGGCTGGGGGAATAGCACAGCGGTTAAAGCACTTGCCTTGCAAACACAAGCCCTGAGTTCAATTCCCCAGTACCACATAAAACTAGGCATTGTGGTGCACACCTGTAATCTCAGCATTTGGGAAGCTGAGGCAGAAGGATTGCCATGAGTCCAAGGCCAATCTGGGCTACAAAGTGAGACCCTGTCTCAAAAAATGAGTTGACGTTGAAGAAGAACTAGAGTAGTGATGACAGGAAGGGCAGGGGGAAGGGGACAGAGAGAAGTCGATGTTGGGAGGTACGCGCTCTAGTGTGCTGCAACACCGTAGGGTGGCTACTGTTTCCAACTTACGAAGAATAGGAGGCCAGGAGCTCAAGACACCCAAGGCGAAGTGGCGAGGAAACGGAAACACTAATTCTCTTGAACTGATCACTACCTGTTATATACATATATATTGAATTATCTCATTGTATGTCATAAATATATACAATTGTGGTGTCAATTAAAACCAAAAAATTAAAACTTTGGGGTTCCCTAGCCCGAGCTGTTCCCACACGCAGAGCTTGGCTTTGTGTGTATGCCTTTGGCTTAGAGCTAGCTGTGCCTCACTGCTGCCCTGCCACGGAAGCTCCCCAGCCTTGGCAGCCTTCTTTGACCTAAGGTAACAACTTTCCTGATCCCGGCAATCGGTCAACTCATGACAACGACCCTGACTTCCGATGGGGACCCATCTCCCACAGATGCACAGCCCACCTGCCTGCCCTTCCCGCCTGTCAGCAACCCTGCTCTGTCCCTGTCTGCCCCACTCCCACCCCGCATGCCAGCTAACCAGCCCAGCTCCAACCCTCATGCTGGCTAATCCACCCAGTCTGCAAAAAGCTCTGTTCACCCCGCGATCGGGACCTCCTACCTGGACTTGCTACCCAGGCCTACGGTCACGGAGGCAATCAACTTGTGCTTCGGGTTCTCTTGGTTTTGTGTGGGTCCTTCTCTGACCTAACAGAAAGCTGTTAACTTTTTTCCCTATGAGTATAAATTGGTCCAGCTTCACCTGCTGGAACAGGAGTCATTGCCCACGGCCACTCTGTCGGAGGCCTGGTCTCATTACGTATGCCAGTGCGGTTCTCAGCTTGGCAGGGCTCACGGAGGTACTTATCGATCTTGCGCTGCGCCCCACTGTTTCGATAGTTCTATACTTAGAGCTTTAAAGCTCTTTGGTGTTCATTGCTGATCACAGCGGTGCTCCAGCCACACGTCCCTCAGTGAGCTCAAGCCCTGTCCCTTGTTCAGTGACCCCTGTTATATAAATAAGCCATGGTGGCTTCTGGCTACCAGTCCCTAGATTTATCGCTTCACAGCAAAGTGGTGCCTCTTAATTCAAAGGCTGCAGGTACCAAATTTGATTTTTAAACATCCAGCTGTTTTAAGCACAGTCCAAATGAGCACAGCTTTAGCCCCCTTGAGCCTGCCTGCTCTGTGTCCCCCAAGCTGCTGCAGCCCCCAGGAGCTCTCTGCCCGATTGTGCTACTACATAATGTCCCCATCCTGCCCGAGCCTCAGCATGGTCTCTTGCGTAAAGGACATCTCTGCCTGTGGGTCGGTCACAGCATTATCCAGATAAAGGTAGGCCCAGCGGTGCGAGCCAGTAGTACCAGCACCACGGAAGGCTGAGGCAGGGGAACGGCAAGTTCCACCCTGGCCTGGTCTACGTAGCAAGATCTTTTCTCAAAAAGGGGCTGGGGATGCAGGCCGTGCAAAGGTTCCCGTACAAAACAGACAACAAACAAACAAATTCACCTCATTTATGCTACTCGCACTTGTGATTATATCTTTTTCTGTTACTAACCTTAACGTCAGCCCTGTCTGGGTGATTCAGTTAACTCAGTGGGGCAGGGATCCCCTGCCACGCGTGTCCTTTCTGGCCCTTGCCCTCAGCCCTGTGGTATTTTCTCACAGTCCTCAACCTTTCACTGTTACTTCCAACTAGTTTGTAATTTGTGCGCGCGCATGCGCGCACGTGTGTGTGTGTGTGTGTGCGTGCTGAGGATCAATCCCAGGGCCTTCACACCGACCTACATCCCCAGACCACTTTTTAGTTTTTGATTTTGAGACACCATCTTGTTGCCCAGGCCAGACTCAAGCTTGCAATCCCCTTGCCTCGGCCTCATCAAGTTCTGGGCGTACACCCTTGACGCCACCGGGCACAGCTGTCACTCTTCACAGTAACCTTTCCTGGCCGGGTTACTGCCTGGGTTCTGGCCCTGAGTGGACCCGGAGCATCTCCGGTGAGTCTCTGTTGTCGCCCTTATTTTAGGCTGCCTTCCCCAGGGGCACAGTTCCTCCTTATTTTGGAGGGTAAGAGCAGAGACTAAGGGGCGGGCGACTTGCGGGGGCTCCGCAGACCGCTCCCCCTGCACTGCCTCACGGATGTCACTTGGGAATGCGAGGCAAGGATATGCGCCAGCGCCCACAGCTCTTTCCTGTCTCTCAGCATCAGTCCAATGTGGCTACAGACCTGCCTTTCCCAACGGCTCACGGCTGCCCTCCCGCAAACTGCTGGAAGTCCAGCGCGGCGAGTTCCCCTGGCAAGTGAGTATCCGATGTCCCACAGACACCTCTGTGCAGGTTCCATCATCCGTCGGCGGTGGGTTCTGACGGCCGCATGCTGCTTCCCAAGAACCCCGTAAGTCTTGGGCCGTTGTCTCCATTTATACCTGTGCATCTGCGTGTGGTCTAGGCCGGTTGCTCAGTGGGATGGTCACCAGGCTTCTAAGGCCACCGACTCTATAGGACCACTAGTCAACTGTGATACTCCAGCCTACCCGGTCCTGGAGTGTCCGTATAGACTCCGCTCTCCGCACCCATTCTCTGGTAGGAACACAGCCCTGTACTCACTGTGCACAGACTTGTTGGGTGCCTACCATGTGCCGGTCCACGCGCTGAGGACTCAATAGTTGATAAACAGTCAGGCGCCATCTTGCTGAGGAATTCCATCCTCTTCCCGAGGTGGATCTCTTCCACTTCCTTTGGCCAGGGTTCCCCTTTGCTAACCCTGGCTCAGAGGTTCACATGAGTGTGGGCCTTGACTCCTCCTTACCTGATCTCCAGCCCCTCCTTCGACCTGCACAGCATACTCATGACTGTGACCTTCCCAATACGGGATCATAAACGCTACTATTTACAGGTGCATCTACAAACGCTCAAGGCCCTGTGATTGTAGACAGCACTGATGTTTTTTATATTCACTCTTCAGATTAGAAATGGCAGTGGTAAATGCCTCTGTGGTCATGGGAACCAAAATATTCAATATTCAAAATATTCTGGCCAGTGACATCCAGTTGGAGAGAAAGCAAGTTCAGAAGATCATTATTCACAAAGATTATAAGTCACCCCACCTTGACAGCAGCCTCTCCTTGCTCCTGCTGGCCACACCAGTACAATTCAGTCACTTTCAAATGCCCATCTGTCTGCAGGAGGAGAAGTCCTGCGACCGCTGTTGGATGGCACAGTGGGCACCGGCTCGACGGTATGGTAGGTGCCTTCCCGCGAGAACCCATAGGAGACCCACAGTTAGCGCGCCTCGGGTCTGGACAGCGTCATGCCTTGGAAGTGGGGAGACGTGGGTCTGAAGCAGGGACTAGGCCTTCACCCTTTTCTCTTCTTCTTCTTCTTTTTTTTGCCTTTTCTTTTACAGCACTAGGGATGAATCCAGAACCTCCACGCTGAAGTACATCCCAGACTTTTTTATTTTGAGACACAGTCTTGCTAAATTGCCAGGGCTGGTCTCAGATCTGTGATCCTCCTGCCACACCCCCCCAGAGTACTGGGCTTCCAGGCCTATGCCACCAAACCCAGCTCTTTACCTCCCGTCTACCAGGAAGACAGTGGGCACAAGGAACCTCATCATAGGTTCCCTGGCAGGCCCGGGTTGTGGTTTTTGTGGGTTGCCTCTAGAGGAAGTGACATGGGGTAGGGGGGCTAAAAGGGACTACGGTGGTAACAAAGAGGAAGTGAGTGAGATTTTGCATTGGATCACCCATGCAAGGGGATCTGTGCGTGGGCAAGGGGCAAAAATTTTGGCCTTCCAGGGCGTTCAGCCTGGTCGGCAGTAAGCTGGTCACTGCTGGTGGCCAATGCCATGCGTCTTCTCCCATTGTCTTCCTCCCTCTGCCAGGCCGGTATGGTGGTGTAAACATGCAGCTGGAGAGGCTGAGGGTGAGCCAGATCCGCTGGAAAGCCTGCTCCAAGAGGGTGCAGCGGCTTTCCAGAACAGTGCTCTGCGCCTGGCAGGAACCTGACACCAATGGCAACTGCCAGGTATTCATTCAGCCCTGCCCAGACCAGAAGGGAAGCCCCTCTCCTGGCCCCTAGAATCCCTACCTCTGCGTCATCTTGCTGGAAGCCCTGTAGGTGGCTTACACAGTGATGCTTCTTCCCTTTCTCTTTCCAGGGAGACAGCGGAGCTCCCTTGGTCTGTGCTAATTGGGGGACCCAGAAGTTCTTCCAAGTGGGTGTCTTCAGCTGGGGCATGTCTTCTAGCTCCCGGGGGAGGACTGGCATGTTTGTATCTGTGGCTCAGTTTATTCCTTGGATCCAGGAAGAGCTGCAAAAGGAAGGAAGAGCCTATGCCCTCTCGGGAGCCCAGGGAAGCTCTCTGGCCGTTAGCCCCCAGTACCTCTTGCTGCTGGGCCTGGCATCCCAAATGCTGCTTGCTGCCATGCTGACATGATAAACAGCTAAGCGTTGGAGCTACCTTTTTTTGGGTTTGTTTTCTGCTCTTTCCTTTCTGTTTTCCTCTCCTATCTTTCCATAGGCAACTGGGAGCGTCACCCAAGGGGTCACCTCCACATTAGAACCTGGAAGTCAGGCACGGATTCACTTCTCCTGAACCTCACAGCCCAATGGAGAAATGTCAAACACGGTCCTAGAATGGGGCACTAGCAGGGCATGGGGCATCCTGAGGGCTGCCCGCGACCTCTAACAAGGAGGAGGGTTGAAAAAGGCTTGAGAAAGCATTGAAAGACAACCGTGGCGATCACTCCTGTGTCTGGACCTCAGTTTCTTTAACCATGAACAAAGAGATCTGGTCAAATGAGTTTTCGGGGCCTTTATTTCTCACATTATAGATCGCTTCTCTTTGCCGTGTGGAGCAGTCTCACCTCACTAGTGACCAGCTTTGCTTGCTTTCTCTTCTTTCCTTTTTTCTTTCTTCTCCTGCTACTGTGGATCGAACCTATGGTCTCCACATTCAGCTATATTCCCAGACCCTGCCTTTTTTTTTAAGTTTGAGACAGCCTCACTAAGTTACTAAATTGCTCAGGTTGGGTTTGAACTTGGAATCCTCTTGCCTCAGCTTCCCAAGGGTGCTGGGATTTTATTAGCCTGTGTTACTATACCTAGCTAGATGTTTTCTAGAAAAATCACGAGGCCATGCCTATAAATCAGGGCTGCATTGCATCTGGGAGTTACCTTCTAAGAGATTGGACAGAATACCTGACATCCACAACTTGAGGAAGGAAGGATTTATTCTAGCTCACAGTTTCAGAAGGTCACAGTCCACTCACAGTTGGGTGGCTAGAAACAGTAAAACCACATGGTGGGCCTGGAGTCAGAGTTCTGCGCGGCGTGGCACCATGCTCAGCCCTTTTATTTATTTATTTTTAAAAAACACTCATGGTATACTTTGGCCATGCCTCATGTGGTCTGGGAAATACACACTTTTCAATTTCCTCTAAAGAAGATGAAAATCAGCACAAGGCAACGAGGAAAGCATTGTAGCTGAAGCCACCGTGTTGCTCCAGACTGCGTTAACTTCTTTCTGTGACAATGCAGAACATCATCTAGTTCCCTATGTCCATTCAATGCTCCTTATGCTTGGAGAATAGGAAGCGGTATGCACCGTACACGCCCTCTGAGGATGCAATGTCACGGGATTGGAGATTAACCTGCAAGGGCCCAGGGATGTTGTTACCCATCGGTACGCATTTGAGGGGCGCCTGGACTTACAGCATGGCCTAGTACACACATGCGCATACTCACACACCCTGGGCTCAAGATTCATGAAACAGTACATCCTCTGCTTGTTATGACCCGCTGAATTGATGCCATGACCCAATAATGAGACATGAAATGTGACTCAGCCTTGGAAGCCGCTGATGGAGTTCAATCACGATCTTCATTCTCTGTGCAAAAATACTGAATCTGACAAAGATAAAGGTTTGCTCGTGGTTAAAGATCCAGGACAAACACATTTTCCTGGCGCTCGGATCGATTCATTTTTGGTGTCTTTCTCACAGTTGAGGAAGGAAATAAAAAATACTTCGAAGGAATCTTCCTTTACTTCATTTATTTCTCTTAAAAGTGGTCTTACTGTCACATGCCACAAGGTGGTCCAAAAATTTAAACGAGAAAACGTAAGAGAGAGCATTGCGTAAACTGCCAAGGTAATGGGGTATAATTTATGTGTCTCCTCCCACGCTGGCTACTTTCCATTTCTCTCAAATCCTTACGGCATGAGGACATGCTTATTTTCAGTCGGGTAGCAAAGTTCATCTCCTCCCAAGAATTTCTGCCCAAACGACAGCCTTCCGATGTCCCTGTCTAGATAATGGAGCCAGCAATGTTTATCGTTCCGACATCTGAGTATATCAGTATTTCCCTTCAAAAATTGACATTCAAACATAAGATATGCTTTCTCCAGTTAAAAAAATATTTCTAAGGTAATGTAGGTTGTAAGATATTTTGGGATATGTCCCTCCATTTAGGAAACACCTCTGAATGCCAGCTAAAATCCAACAAATATCCTTTAAAATGCAGAGCTAAGCCCACAAGAAAACAAGGAGAAGCTCTAGAATTCAGAGATGGAAGCAGGAATCCAGAGTTGTTACCCGAATGACAAACCCGGTAGACGTGTGGCTCTAGACCCGGGTTCCTTTTGGGTTAGTGCCTCGGGGGTGGACAGAATAATGCGTGCATACATGTAACGTAGCCTGGCCATTTCTCCTCCTCGGATTTTAACCATCACCCTTGTCCCCAGTGTCAGCATTGAAAGAGGCTAATTTCAAGGTCTCTTGTAATTCTGCCACCCACAGAAACAATCTGGAGTCAGTTTTTTAAAAATATAACAGATAATAGATCCTTTGAGGGCCAATTGCAGAAACTTCTCTGGCTTTTGGAGTTGAAACTGGATGGCCCTAAGATTTGGGGGTACTTGCTGGAGCTTTTGGGACCTGCATCCCTAATACTTACATCTCCAGCAGAGTATGCTATTACAAGAGCCACTTAGTTTCTTTTAATAGGTCACTGATTCGAGGAGTGCCAGATAATGGCTTCGGATCACATCTCCTGTGCCATCAGGATATCAATTCATCTTAGCAACGAAGTTATTATTATCCTCAAATCAGACCAGGCCTAAAAGCACACCTTAAATTCTTATCTTAGCCTTTGTGTTTCCTGGAATAATTTTCAGTACCAAATTCTCTATCCATCAGGATTTTGTCAGGTAAACGGAAAACACTCCATGTACCTCAAACACTTCATGTAATATGCAGAAATGCATGCTTAGGGGAGCCATTGAAGGAGTTTGCATGCAAGGGTCAGGAAAAGCCATGGCCTGCCGGTAGGAACTTGAGATCCTACTGCTAATGGACTTACAATTTTCTTCAGCACCACGAGATTTGCAGGAGGCGGACTCAAAGTTCAAAGCCAAGCCTCATGATGCCTTCTGCTGAGGGCCACCTGCCTGCCCATGGCTGCTACAAGAAACTAATAAATTTCCCCACTTCTGCCTCCTAGACTTTGCTGATAACCTTACGTGAAATCCTGCTGGGATTGTGAGGAACGTGGCTTCTAAGTATTCAGCCTCTGTTGTTCCAGGGAGAGGTGGAAAGGCAGAGGTAGAGTTGCCAACACCAGCCTCTGGATTAGTGACCTATCAGCAACAGAAAACAAGAGGCAACTCCCTCCTACCTGCTGTGTTGAGCCAGACAGCTCTTAGGATGTCCTGGGTGTGGCTCACGACACATGCAAGGCCTATCGTAGTTCCCATAGGGTCTTTCTCGGCCTTACCGCCCAGGAAGGTGGCACTGAGCCACGGTGTTCCACCAGCTCCAGTTCCCCGCCTCTAGTTACGTTTGCCACTCTTCCCGAGGTCCAGGCCTGCTGGCTTCTAGGGACTGAGTCACCGGGATCCTGCGTGCCACCTGGTTGCCCTCAGCAAGTACGAACCAAGTACAAGGGCAGGAAGAGAGAAGGCTTGTGCGATTGTGCCCCCTTGCTGCTGACCATTGTTACGTCTCTTCTGGGCTCGTTTTCACTTGGGCCATGCCCTGCCCTCGCCTGCTGTCCCCTTCCTCCTCAGCTGGGTCGCAAACACCAGGGTACCCCCTTGCCCGCGGCCCCCTGCCTCTTGCTGTTGCCATCCTGGGAGACCTTGCTCCCTCGCAATGTCCGCACTCTCGGGGCTTTCACTGAAACATCTTCGTGTTCGCTTTCAGAGTAGAAGTCTAGTTCCTTCTACAGAGCTTCCTAGTCGATAGGCCATCCTCCTTAGCATTCTCCAGTGGCCATCTTTAGAGCTGTTACGATTTGAATCTACAAGATCCCTCCCACCAAAAGTCTCACGTGTTTTGAAGATCAATGGATCCTGGGGCACTGTGCCCATTAGTGGGTTCATCCATGGATGCATCCAGTAGCTAAACACACTGTTAGGAGGTGGGGCCTGGCTAGAGGTGGGTCACTGGGGCATGGCCTGCAAGGATACATTCTTACTTCTCCCTTCTCTTTCTGTTTTCTGGCTGTCACTGAGGAGCAGACTCCTCAGTGAGCCGAAGTCAACATCCCCTCCTTTAAGTTATGGCTGTCAGGTATTTTGTTCCAGTGACAAGATAGTGTTAAAAGCCATTAGCCTCTTTAAGTCTACACTCAAGGGCGAGGTGGAAATTCAGAAAGTCACCACAGGGCACAGCGCAAGGTCAGCATAGCATAGCTGGACCTGAATGAAGACTAGACCTATCCTTCTTGGCCAATGTGAGAGTTCACCTCTGCAGGTCCCATGGGCTGTCAGCTAGCTGTCCCATGGGCAGCTAGCAGGGCAACACAAGTCCAGGGTCCCTACCCCACAGTCTTGCCCCAAAAGGAGTCACTAGATCCAGAGGGGCCCCTCTGTGGCATTGCACACACTGATCCAACCATCCTCAAACAAGGATCAGGGTGCAGCTGCCATCTAACAGGGAGAGGAATGGGCCTCTACTCCCCTGGGAGCGGTGACTTCTGCTCCAAATATCTCTGCTCGCCTCCCCCAACTTGTCTTGATATCAGCACAGATGCCACCAGGATTTAAACTGGGTTGCAGAGAGCGGGACAGATGGACAGCGGCCCTAAGGTCATGTCCTCCCCTGATCTGGGTCTGCAAGCTCTCTGACCTGGAGCTCAGTGTACAGACCCCACAGGACTTCCTGTTCCCAGGGCATCTGAGCAGGATGCCTGCTCCCCACGACTACAGCACGGGGCCAGGCAATAAACCAGCAGCCCAGACTAAGTAAGGATAAAGGTTAGCAGCAGATCCCGTGCTGGTCTGCGCTTCCTTTGCAGCGTGTTTAGCGACGGTGCTGGTGGAGATGCCTGTCTTTGAAGCAAGGTGCTGGTAGGGCCGAGGTTGGGGCACTGCCATCACGGTCTTGGTGCTGGCCAGGGCTTGGGCTCGATCATGCCTGTTAACTCACGGATGTTCTCAAGAACCTTACGCTGCAGATGAGTAGCCGGAGGCTCCAAAGTCAGTGACCCACGAGCATCCTGCTGGTGCCATGAGGTATCTCCTGTAGAGTCCACATCAGCGCTTGCTCTGTTACGTCACCTGTCCTCTTGGGGCTGGGCTCTTGGCTCCCTTCTCACTATCTGAAGCCATTTCTGGAGACTGTCCTCAGCCCTGTTGTCCTGGCACGCTCCTGATCTGTGGAATCACAAGTGGCCTTGAACTTTTTCTGCCCCACTACCTCTCCCTCACCCACTCCTCATCCTGCCCTTTATTTCCAGGAGTCTCAGGATGCCATGTGGCTACTGTGGGTCAAGCTGGACCCTCCCCGGGCCCTATTGTGACACGCTGGCCAGGCTGGGCTGTGAGCTGACGGGCACAGACAGTGAGGGCTTCGCTCCTGCTGTGGCTGATTCTTCTCCACGGATGTGGACGGGATGGGAGGATGGGGGGACGAAGGAGCGAATGCCTGCTGTTGGTGGCCCTGTTGCTGCATTTGGCACACAGCTCCCTGGCAGGTAGGTTTCCGGAGAGCCCTGAGGGTGTCCGCCGCCAGCGCCTCAGCTCCTCCCAGGCAGGTTCCAAAGTCCAGTGGCTAGGGTTGCTGACTAGGTGGCAGGGGAGGGACGGGGGTCTGCGCTCCCAAGAGGCCCCTTGGTGAGTCAGGTGCAGCTGGCCCCTGGCCAAACTTTCAGGGGACACCCAGACCTCTCTGCGTATGTGGGACTAGGGATGAAGCCTGGGGCTTTCACACTGAGCTACATGTCCAGCCTGGCTTCATTTTTGATTTCGAGGCAGAGGATTGCCAAGATGCTAAGTTTTTCAGGCTGGGCGTGAACTTTCCATCCTCCAGCCTCAGCTTCTCCGAGTGCTGGGGTCACAGGCCTGTGCCACCAGGCCCACCTGCACCTCAGGCTCCACCGTCAATATGGAAGAACTTGGGGAGTGGGGTGTGTGTGTGTGTGTGTGTGTGTGTGTGTGTGTGAGATTACCATCTATGTTAGGTACCAGAGATTGCCAGAGTAAATGGCCAACGTGAGCACATACTTCAGGAAAGCTAAGCGCCTGTTCAGCAGAGGTGCCCGTGGGCCCCTCTGCACCCCCTTAAGTCCAGAGTGTCCTCAAAGAGTCTCTTCCTCTCTCTTTCACTATGATCACCTCCTGAAGGGCTCTCAGGGGCCCACCTAGGCTAGTCCAAGGTTACCACATCACAGAAGCAGGTAGGTCCCCGCCCCAGGCTGCTCCCCTGGCACTAGGAACGTCTACAGCCTTGTTTCACAGGCAGGCAGGCAGTCAGCAGATGTCACAGCTGTGCTGCGCGCTGGGCGCCGCGTCGGAGCTGAGTTTTCAGCAGAGAATGGCGTACTCACCTCCTGTCAGCAGCGCCATCCGGGTGTGTGTGTGTTGGGGGGAGTACAAGACAAAACCTGGGTTGAGACTTGATAAGGAAGCACAGTTGCAAGCCAGTGCAAAGGTCCTGTGCAGGGAATGGGCTCTATGTGCTGCAGAGAGACACAAGCTGCTACACCTGGGGCTGAGTGGATGGGCGGGGCCGCTGCATAAGGATGGCTCACGGATGGCTGGCAGTGGCTAGATCATGCTATCCTTTGTAAAATCCCAGTAAGAACTTTGAGACCTCACCCCCAGCCCCCTACAGAAGCACATCGCCAGAGAAGCTAAGTGGGAGAATGAGGTGGGAGAGTGCTTGGAGAGAGACACTGGCTGCCTTGGAGTCCCGAGGCACGGAGTTGGGCAGAGCGGGGCAGGAGCAGGGGGCATGGCAGTGACGTCTGCAGGGTTGAGTGTGAGCGTCCTCTGGGTGAAGGTGAGCGTGGAGCAGGGGCTGGGGTGAGACCCTGTAGCCAAATATCAGAGCGAGAGGGGGCTGAGGCTTGGGCCATGGGATTGCCAGGGGCAAGAACTGACAGGAGCCCGAGTAGGAGTGGCCACCGATGCCCAGTGGTCACAGCAAATGCCTTGTCCCTGTGAGAAATCTGCCTGGGGATGATGCCAATGAACCGTAGGCTTATTTCTCCTTGGTGGAGCTAAATGGCACACTTCACCCCTCCTCGGTCAGTAGGCAGCAGGCACGTGGCTAACGCCCAAGAGCTAGGAAGCACCTGGGCTGACGCTGGTGCCCAGCTCGCTGCTGGCCACAACTCTCACTCTTCTCACAGAAGGCACAACATGGTGCCTCTATTCCGGCTGTGTCCACCACACACCCAGCGCTCATGTGTTCCACATACCCCACAGCCACTCAGCCCCATCACAAAACTCTGTCGCCAGGCAATCCACACCTCACCACTCCCTTACCATATAATTTCACCACGCAGTTCTCACCACACACCTTGCCACGTAACCCTGTACCACACAATTCCACCACACATTTCCCCTACCACACAAGCCTATCACCATCCATCCCTACCACACAACGCTACACCACACACCCTGCCACACATCCCCTACCACACAATGTCCATCACACAAATCCACAAGAGGCCCCTTACTGTATTCCCAAACCCTATCATCACACATCCCAACGACAGACCCCACCACTCACGACTACCACGAGCACTTTAGGACCACCATGGCACTAATCACCAGTGGTGGGTGTGTGGTGTAGCGACAGTTGGAATAGAAATGCCATGTTCTCTCAGAGGACACCGAGGCACACTTGAAGTCCACCCGTGGCTTGTTTCCTGGCTCCCGAGCTTGCGCACAGCGGCAGAATTGGACCTCGGGACTTGCAACTGCAAGTTACCGCCTCTCAGGCGCACCCCGCTGTGGCACAGGTTGCAGCCAGTGTAGCTGCGGACGTGCTCCTCACGTTGGGTGCACCTGGTTGGTGCTGGGCCACGGGGGTGTTTGACGGATCTCCCAGCTCTGGAGGAGCAGAGAGTTTGCACTGGTCCCTGCTGAGCCAGCCAGCACGACTCTTGGTCCTAGCAGCTTTCTTCCTCCCTCCTCTCAGTAAAATGTGGCCAAGTCATCACCAACAGATCTGAGAAGCAAGGCATTTCTGAAATCGTAGGGGGGCAGCCTGCAAGCATCACGGACTTTCCGTGGCAGGTGAGTATTCTAAACGAAGGGCACCATCACTGTGGAGGGACTATCCTCAGCGAATGGTGGATTCTATCTGCATCCCACTGCTTCGAAAACATCAATCAGTAAGTATGGCGGACAGACTTGCTTTTCTCCAGTGTGGTAGACTGCTTGCCCAGGCACCCCGGAAACTCACTTAGGTTTATTAGCAGTGAACAAATTTTCAGGTGGCTAAATACAGGCTTGCGTGGCCGAGTACTTCCCTGGCACTGGTAGGTGAACTGTTCTTCTCCCAGGACGTGTTCCATCTTGTTGTGCATGTAAACTGCAGAACAACTAGTCCTCGGATTTTGCAACTGGGTGAGGCCACATGGGCCTGGTCCAACCTCTAGAAAGATCTTTATCTGTCTGTCTTTGTATCTCTCTTCTTCTCGTTTTTGATATTGGTGACCAACCCAAGACCTTCACACTGAGCTACATCCACAACCTTTTGCATTTTTAAATTTTATTTTACATTTTTGAGACAGGGTCTTGCTAAGTCACTAAGTTGCCCAGGCTGGCCTTGACCTTCTGGTCCATCTGCCTCAGCTGTCCAGAGTGCTGGACTACAGACCTGTGCACAGTGAAAGCGCTTTCTGATGTGTTATTTCTTGCTCAGAGTACCTGCCTTTGCTAGGATAGATTATGGGCTAGCCATGAGTGCAGAGTTAATGAGAACTTGAATGTACCAGGCCTTGAACGCATCAAGCTCTTTTCTTGGCTTGGTGGCAATTTGCTGCCCTAGACTTATAAATTTATTATTGTCTTGAGTGTGTCCGGGGAGATCAAACTTAGGGTCTTTACTATGCCACATCCCCAGCCCAATCTTTGTGATTTTGAGAAAGGGTCTTGTTAAGTCATTAAGTTGTCCAGGCTGGGCTCCAACAGGAAATCCTCATGTCTCAGCCTCCCAAGTCTTTGGATTATAGAGGGTTTATAGTCTTGGGATTATTACGCCCCTGAGCCTGGCTTAGAGTTATTTTCTCATAGGATTCGTCTTTCCACCACTTACCTTTTGTCTCTTCCTCTTATTTTGAAATCAGGTCAAACTTGGAGATTGTACTCGGCACAGAAGACTTAAGGGCAAGGGACCTGGAAGGCATGAAAGTGGACAGGCTAATTATGCATCCTTTCTATGACAGCTGGATCTCGGATAATGACATAGCTTTGCTCTTGCTCGAATCTCCATTAAACTGGGGTAGCAACAGGGCACCTATCTGCCTTACAGAGGTCACTGACATAAAGGCATGGAAGAACTGCTGGGTGACCGGATGGGGTGCTACCAGTTGAGTTGGGGCCAGCCCGGGTAGGGTGACACCGGCCTGCTGTCTAGAATGGGAAGCAACCTGTGGAGGCTTTGTTGGCGCTGGGCATTCTGCTCAGTGGACGCAGGGACTCAGTCCTAACTGACAGCCCATGTGGGGCCTCACCCAGTGGCCATTTTTTTACAGGGTTTCCTCAGATTCTGCTAGCAAGTTCTGTGCCCAACTTGTGGCCCATGAAACCTACAAAAGGCCTCAGATATGACCCAGGCAGAAATTTTCCAAGCTCTAGGGGTAACCCGGAAGAATACTAAGGGACAACAACGGGCAAAGGGTTAGTAATAGGGACTCACATTCAGAAGGCCTGTGCCACTCTCAACCAGAGTTGCTCTGTTCCAACTGAGGTCGTGTACTCTGCTCTCCTGTAACAAAGGAGATTAAAACATCTGCACATGATGTGCACATGATTAAAACATCTGACAACCACAGGTCCAGACCAAAAAGAAGAAATAAACAAGTTTTCCTTGTAGCATTGACCTGCTCCCCTCTCAGGCCCCTTTCCAATCAATGTGCAAATTGGTCTTACCGATGGGTCTTACCCCATAATGAGCAGAACAGAAGATGCACATCACAGGTGGTGCTGCTCTTCCAAACAGACACCCAAGAGCCTGACCTCTCTTCCAGTGTGAACCTAGAGCTCCATGCTCGCTGGGAATCACCCTGAAAGCCTTTCGTGAGCTTCAAAAAAGTGCTAGCTTCTTAGTTTAGAATTCCTCAGAATTCACCCAACTCATACCTGTTGACTCACTGCTGTGGTCCGGGTGGTGGCACAGATACTCCGGATTCATTGATATCCAGAAAAGGGATACTTTCATCTTGGAGCGAGGACACCCAGAGTGTTGGGTTTCAAATGCACAGTGACTTTGACGGGCCCAATGAGTCCTTTCATGTGTCCTGGGCCCCAGAACAAATCTGCCATCGTGGATTTTTCTGGGCTTGCACAAGGCTCTTTCATAGAATCCCATCCAGAACTTGCACCTTCTGCAGGGTGGGAAATGGCGACCTCTGGCTGAGACTAAGCAGGGACCCAGTCCTGGGGAGCTCCAGATTTGAGGGGCTCAAGAGACTTAGACACCCTTCCCTTCCCTTCCCTTGCCTTCCCTTTTCCTCCTCCTCAGTCCACATTTGCACTTAATCTCTGGGCCACAAAGAAGTGGGTATTTGACTTCAGCCTAAGGTCACTTTGGGCTCATGGCCATCTCTCCGCCTGCCTCTCTTTTGGATCAGATTCTTCAGGAATTCAGTCTCTAAAGCTGCATAAAGTGGACCTTGACCTGATCGACTGGGACACGTGTTTCCATGCCTTGCCGTTAGTCACCAGAAACATGCTGTGTGCTGGAAATCCTGAAGCCGGGAAGGATGCTTGCCGGGTAGGAGACATGGGCTCTGTGTGGGGCGCAGTGAGCTCCCCTCACCCTCCTCTAGGGAAGATGCCTTTGGAGCTTCATAGGGCTGCCATGACAGATCACCACACACCAGGAAGTTGAAAACAACGAATTCTTCCTTAGATCGAGAGGCCATGAGTCCACTCCTGCTCCTTTGTCAGGCTCTCGGGGAGGAGGCTCACCTGCGCCTTCTTGTTCCCAGTAGTGGCTACCGATCCTTGGTGTTCTGTGGCTTATAGATTTCTCACTCCGGCACCTGCCCCTGTGGTCACGTGGCATCCCCTGTACACATCACCCCATCTGTTTCCTACCAACACACTAGAAATTGGACCAGGGCCCAGCATGGTATTGTATGATCTCTATTTACTTATTTAGAGACAGGCTCTTGCTCTGCAGCCCAGGCTGGTCCTGAACTCACTACGGAGCCCAGGCTGGCCTTAGACTCACAGAAATCCTCCTTCTCAGCCTCCCGAGTGCTGGGATTATAGGCTTGTGCTCCCACGCCCGGCTTATGTGGTGCTGGGGAACTGAACTTGGGTACTTAGTGCTTGCCTAAGCATTTGCTAGGCAAATGCTTTAATCGCTGGGCCATTCTTTCAGCCCCAATCTCATTTTAATCTAACCGATTACATCTGCAATCTGCCTGTGTGCAGATGGGGCATGTTCTGAGGTTTGGGTGAACGTGAGTTTGGGGAGGAAGGAGTCCCATCCAGTGCACATGCTCTGTGAGGTCCCCTAAGAGCAGGCGCTCTGCAGGCACAGGGGGCAGCAGGGGGCAGTGGTCAGGGCTAGACGCTCGGAAGCCAGATGACCCTGCTTCGCTTTGGGCTACTCTGCTCACTGGTCAAGTGACCTGAGAAAGTGACTGCCCCCTGTCTGTGCCTCTCTGACCTCCTCACCTGTGACAAGAAACATTAAGAATGTCTATGTGGCAGGGCCACTGTGGGAAGAGGGCGCTCCAGGGCAGCAAGGAAGGCCACAGCCCTGCCGTGCGCTGCTCCCTTCCCATCACTTCCCACAGCTCCCCACCCACGGCGCACCCGCCTTCCTCAGGCAGAACACTGGGGCTTGGCCCCCTGAGTCAGGCCCGCGCGGATGGGGGATCCCGGCGCCAGAGAGGCAGGAGGCCTTCCCACGGACACACAGCCACATACACTGCAGACCCAGGATTCTAACAAAGGCTTGCCGACTCTCAAGGTTGAAGCTATCTCTTGGGTTCTAGTAAAAATAAGACTTTAAATTTGGCAACCCAGCCCGGCCAGTCCATATTTGCCTGGGCCAATACCCACACGAATAAAGGGAGCTGCCCCGGAAGAGAAAGTTCACCTCCTGCACGTGTTCCCCAGTTTGCGCCCCAGTGGTATCACGTGACGTGTGTTCCTTTTGAGGCATGCCTTTCATACGTAATTACGCACATATATATGTATATGTATATATATATATGTATTTACATAATTATGATTTATTTCATGTTCTTTTTTAACGCCTATGTTTTCCAGTCTATTGATGACTACACACTACTTTTCACTAGAATTTAAAAAATTGTCCAAGAGATCTTGAGACACAAAAAGTGCCATACTCCCCGCTGTCGCCCATTAGACCTACTCTGCTTACTTGTGCTGACGTGGCAACCTTTACTTCGATGTTTTAAAACTTGCAAGTTGTTGCAACTTGACTGTTTTTTGAACCGTAACATACCATTTTGACACAATATTAACCCTTTTTTTTGCTTTTGGTATATATCAGCTTGTAGGCCTAAAGTACTAATTAAATTAACTGACCTATTATGAGGCATAGTGTATTTTTTTTTCTTATTATTGTGAAAAATACAGAAAGAGAAAAATGGGTTGGCCGAACACGGGTTTGAGGGGAAAAGACGGGGAAAATGAAGAACTCTAAAAACAACACAAGTGTTCAGAGGCAAAAGGCAGTAGACGATTACTCCTTGGTACAAGACTAATTCATGATGCAGGCCTGTAATTCCTGCGCTCTGGGAGGCAGAGACAGGAAGATCACAAGTTTGAGCCAAGCCTGGGAAACTTAGTGACTTAATAAGACCCTGTCTTTCAATAAAAATAAAAAATGAAAATGGGCTGGGATATAGCTCAGTGCAAAGGCCCTGAGCTTGATTCCCAGTACCACAAAATTACAACGAAAACCTAACATATGAGACCAGATGATGACTGAGATTCATTTCTGACCAAATTGTCATTCATCGCTCAATTGTCATTCATTGCTTTGACCAAATTGTCTGGCAGCTTCCCGGCAGTCACACCCTCATCGTGACATTGCAGAGCCAAGTCAAAGTCAAAAACTCTGCCATGAAAACAGCCCCCAAGCGTGTTTCGTCTTGCGCCAGCCGCCCACACCTCCACAGACACAGGAGTAACTCACTCCGGCTCTCTCACTACACAACCGTTCTCTCCTAGGGTGACAGTGGTGGGCCTCTGACTTGCCACAAAAAGAACAACAAAAACACATGGTACCAGCTGGGCATTGTCAGCTGGGGCGAGGACTGCGGCAGGAAGGATAGTCCCAGTGTATACACCAGGGTATCAAATTACCTGGTGTGGATCAGAATGGTGACAACGCAGGCAAGCAAGCCTTACCGGCATGAGCCAGACTCTGGGCACAGTTGGCAACTCTCACCTCCAGCCATCCTGCTCCTGTATTTTGCTATGTTCCTAATATTCTGGTGATTAAAAACTGGATTGGCTCAAAAACCAAGTGTCCGTCTCAGTTTGTGGAAGAAGGGTGAGGATGGGTTTGAGTGGCAAGTCATTCTCAGGCACCTGAGCTAACTGTGCACCTGTGGGAAGAGCCAAGCCCCTACCTGGAGGCCACCGAGCAACCATGGTTCAGAGGGGCCTTGGGAACAGGTCATGTGATCTCTGAGGATTGCACCTCTCCTGAGGGAGCAGCCAATCCGTATCTCTGCAGCAGAAAGCCTGGTCATTCCTCTCACAAGCAGGCATCCTTCCACAGAGGCCTTTACCTTCTGAGGGGCAGACAGCCCATGAAGACACTTTCAACTCTCTGCTGCCCTTATTTTATAGTTTTGTCCTGAGACCTACCAACCTGGTTTCCAGAAAGTTCTCTGGAGTTTCTTTACCCACTTTTGCTTCCATAGCTACAACCTTTTCCTGGGTCCCGGTAAAGTCTGTTTTGACTCTCACAGTTAAATGGTAACACACTACGCCTCAAGACCAGGATGTCACTGAGGAAGAAACACGCTGGGGGTAGGCGGGAAAGACATGTTCAGCTAACCAGTAGTGGTAGCCAGGGATTCTGTTCTTACAAGCCTCAAGAGCTCAACTTGAAGCCTCAAAGGCTATGAGGGACCTGGAATAAAGGAGGAGGACCAGGAGCTGAGGAAGCCATGCCAGTCCTCAGCTAGTAAAGAGACTGCTGGAGGACAAGGGTACATTTTGGGCCATCTGCACAAGGGGTAGACTGTCCATTCTTCAGACATACAATCATCCATAAGTGTAATTTTTCCAACCAGGCAAGATACGATTAGTGAAATTCTTTTCTGAGGCAATTCAGCATACTTCCAAAGAAAGGGAAAAGCTACGAAGGTTAGCCAGGTGTTAGGGCATGTGCTTGCAATCCCTCAACTTTGGGAAGTTGAGGCAGGAGGACCAGAAGCTCAAGCCCAGTGTGGGCAACTTAGTGATGTAGAGACCCTGAAAGGGCATTTGATGGGCAAAGTGGATGTTGCAACAGATCATTATGGTGGGAACTAGGAACACAGGACTGTGTGTGTATCGGGGGGACTGAAATAAAATCAATGGAGTCAACAGTCCTTTAAATTTATACAGTCACTTGCCCACTAAAAGTAATAATGATTAGAAGAGAGAAAAAGTTACCAATAAAATATGAATGTAAAAAAGAGCAGAGCTACAAATCTTACTGATATCAAAATATGAGAGGATTTTATGAACATATTCATTACCCATCATATGGAGGAGACCTATCAGGTATGACTGTGGATGTGTTAAACCCAGTAGGATTGCGTATGTGCAACTATGTGTGTGTCAGTGTGTGTGTGTAAGTATATGCGTGTGTGTGTAAATATCTTTGCTACGTATCAGAATTATTCTACAGTATACAATCAAGTCAAGTAATGAAGCCTTCTAGAAACTCTGGGATACATCCAAGCAGTTCAGTAATGCCAAAGAGCCCCACAACACAGTGGTAAGGGTGCAGTGTATGTTCCTACAAATTTTCTAAAAATGCTACTGCTTTCACTTTGTGAAAACACGGATAGGTGTTTCTGATCTTCTGGGTTAGGACCTTGAACCTTAACAGCCTCAGCAGCAGGTTATTAGCTATAAATATAACAAGGTTATGGTGTAAATAAACCCACTAGCACTGAAGGTATGTCTTCACCTCTCTACCTTTTCTGAGAGGTCATTTACTTCCAATCCAGGAATGAGCATTGAATGCTCCAGAGACGTTTTAATTAGATACTGAGGGAACAAAAGAGTATACAGGTTTTCCTTAAAAAACACACTTACACTCAAGCATGAATTGAGTGCAAAAACACTACACAGTTTAACAAATACTGATTGAGGTAATTTCATGTGCTATGACTGGTATAAACGGTGTAAAAAACCTTGCCACCAGATGTCTAGGGGGTAGGGCTCTGATTGTGGTTGTGCAGAGAGACTAGCTAGAAGACACAGGGGGAGGGAGAATTGGGAATGGGGTGTCAGCCCTGGGCTTCTGAGTAGTAGGTGGATTCTGTCCGTGCTGGTAAGACTTGCAAATAGCCAGAACAATGGGTGCCGGGGGTGTATGAGAACGATCAAGGTGTGCTACGTGCATGTACACGTCTGCCAAGATGAAACTTACCAATCTACATAACCAATATAAAAAAGGACACAACGCAAAAGGCGTGCAAGTTGATCTGGTGCACACAAGGAGGGAAGACAACCATCAAGCTAGTTCTTGGGAACTTCTGACAGAGCAACATATATATATGGTGTGCATGCACCACATAGCTTGTGTGTGTGGTAGACTGTACAGTCTAGTCTGTGTGAGGTCATGCTATGATGTTTGCAGATGCATTTCTCACAACATACCTATCCCTATCATTAAGCAATACATACCTGTGTTTTAATTATGACTTGTTGCGATTTGGATCTGGAATGTCTCATGAAAGCTTCATGTATTTGGGTGTTGTGGAATAGTCATGAAACCACGTGCTGTTAAGAGATGGGCCTTGCCAGTAGGGGTAGATTACAGGCATGTGGTGGATTAGGGCTGTGTAGAAGATTTTGAGCTTGTGGCACACTACTGCACATGTGACCTGGAAGGGGGAGACCACTGGGGCTTACCCCAGAAGGTCAGAACCCTGGGGTTTGACCTGGAAGGGGAAGATTCCTGGGCCAGGACCTGAAAGGGCATAGCTAGCTCCACTTCTCCTCCCTCACTTGGCTTCCTGTCCGCCATGCTGTGAAGAGCTTTCCTCCAGCTAAGCCTCCACCATGTGCACCTGCCATGGCCAGCCACCCACAAACGGACTAAGACTTTTTGAAACTGTGAGCTAAATTAAATATTTCCTCCTGTAAGTTGTGGGTGTCAGATATTCTGCCCCAGCAATTAAAAAGTAACCAGGATGTAACTTTGATGAGAAAGAGTTAAATTTGGGTTCTGAAACTCCTGCAGCAATTGTATCAGCAATTATGTATCTAAGAGTGTTTATACACCAATTCATTTCTTTGTGATGCTGGGGATTAAAACCAGGGACTTACATATACTAGACAAATGCTTTACTACTGAGTTATAACCTCAGCCTCAGCTACTGATTTTCTATTTCAGTTTAGCATGTTTTGCTCTTTGGTTTCTCTTGACTTCTTTTAGAGCAGTCAAAATTTTTCATGAACCCATATTTCATATGTATTAACTTGGTTAGAGTTTATTTTGTGTTTTTTTGTGACTTATGTCATTGACATTTCATTCTACTAAAATGTATCTTACCACTTCCTTGATGCTGCTGGAATTTAGACTCTGAATTCGATTTATCGTCTCCCACCATTTGTGTGGTTGTTATGAATTTTAATTCTACATGTATTATAAATTCTGGAAGACATTACAGGCATTGCTTGTACTATAAGTTTTCTTTTAAGTATACTCTCACATTACTCTGTCTTTTCTATTCTGCAGTTTACAGCCATCCAGGATCATTTTTATTCTCCCAGAACATCCCTTCATTACTTTTTAAATAATGGCTGGTTGGCAACAAATTTACTCCAGCTTTTATTTGCTTTAAAATATGTTTATTTTTCCACGATTTCCTCCATTTTATTGATATGTGTATATGCAATACATAATGTTTACATCAAACTTGAGTATTTTGTGCACGTATTTATCACGTCAAAATTACAAATCCTTCCCCTCTCCCTATTTCACTATCTTCTTTCAGGAATATTTTTCTGGGCTACTCAGGTAGCTAGTCTCTTGCTTTTTTCTCACCCGATGGCACATTGTCTTGTAGCACTTATCTTTTCTATTAGGAAGTCGGCTGTCATTTTTGCTGCTAGTCCCTCAGAGGTATAAGGCATTTTTTCCTCCTGGCTGCTTTTAAGATGTTTCCTGTCTTGCGATTTCAGCAGTTTCACTACAACACACCTCATTGTGGTTTTCTTTGTGTCTCTCTTGCTTGAGGTTTTCTGAGCTTCCCATATGTAGGACTTGATGGTAATAGATTTTGAATAGATAAAGTATTTTTTGAACATTGATCTTGTCATTGATCATTTTCTTTCTGAAACCATGATTTGTATGTATAAAGTTAACATTGTGCACATTTTTTGTGTTTGTTTTGTGTCTTGAAAATTAGTGAATCCTGTGTTTTAACCTTCCCTGAGACCATCCATTTGGTTAGTTCCATATATTGCATTTTTCAACTTCTACGAAGTTCATTGAATTTTGTCGTTTTCAATTCTCTTTTGAAGTTCTGCATCTTGTTATTTTTAAGTGCACCTTACTCCTATTTTATGTAATATGTTAATCATGGTTAGTCAAAGTCCCTGTCTGCTCCCCCCCAATATCTGAGTCCCGGTGATTGTCCCTCTGCTCCTGACCTAATTCTGCTTTGAAATTAATATAGCTTCATCAGCTTCTTTTGGCCAGCATTTAGTATAATTTATTTCCTATTATTTTACTCTCAACTTTTCTGTATTTTTTTAAATACGTAAGTAACATACAGTTGGCTCTTTTGTAAGTCCACACAGCAATGTGAATGTTAGATTGTAGAGCTGTGTTTTCTTGCTTTTTTGCACGGTTCGCAATTTTTAAACTTTTAATTCTAATTAAAGTGTTCAGCATTGTGTATTTAGAAGAAGTAAAACAGAGGTTCTTGGAGGATCCCTCTCTCTTCTGTGGGACGGATGAATCAAAGGGGCTGATCGCTTCAACGCAATCAGGAATTTAGCTGGATCATGGCTGTGTTTTCAGTCTCTCTCTCTCTCTCTTTGACTCTTCCTTTCTGGACTGCCTCAGACGCCTCTCCTTGTCTGTCTGCAGGAGATGAGGGGATCCCACTACAGACCTCCAGCCTGTCACTGAGGAGGCACCGGTATGGAGGAGAAGGAGACTTCTGAGCTCAAGGCAGATTCCTTCCATGGATGGGTCTTCCTTATATAGCGGAAACTTGGACCTAGCTTGTTTCCTCTGACTTTCGGGAGATGTCAGTCTAGCTCGCCAGACAGCCACGCCGTGTACCTGGAGCCTCTCAAATTTCCAGTTTCTCCTCTGCTCCCACACAATTGGGGAAGCTTTCCTGGTTCCTCTCTGTCCCAGAAAATGACCTTTCTGGGTCTGATTCTCAAGCCTACAGACAGAATTGGCAAATGTCCCCAGCAGAGAGAAAGGATAAAACTTCTTGGCAGTGTTAGCTCATTCCCCAGTAGCGCTGATTCTCTGAAGTGTTGAATTCTCATCACTTCCCCAACTTCTCTGTGCCGTGTCTTCCAGCTGATACAGTAGTAGCTCTGTTCCTCCAAAACATATCATAACTTCCCTCACACAGAAGCAAGAAGAGAGAGATTATGTAATAAACTCCAACTGTGCCTTAGTTATTCTTTTGGTGCTGGGACACAGTTCCTGTCATCTACAACTTTAAGGTGGAAAGATTTACGTTAGCTCACAGTTTCGGACGGTTTCAGTCCACTCACGGGTGGAATGGTGGAAGCACATGGCCGAGGAATGGACAAAGAAAAGCTGTTCACAGAATGTGGACAGGGAGCAGAATGGACGAGGAAGCACAAAGCTAGAGTAGGCCGCTCCGGGCCAGCTCCAGTGATTTGCTCCTTCTAGGGCAAGCCCCAGTGATCCACCCCACGCTACCACGCCCCACTTCTTAACAGCATACGGAATACATAGGTGTCCCACAATGTCCAGATACATGAGGGCTTTAGGGACGTGCCAGATCCGAACCATCACAAGCCGAAAGGCAAATCCTCTGGCCCCAAATCCATAGTATCCATCACCATTTTTGGCTTCAATATTCCTGATGGGTAGAAATGTTTGTAAAATGTGCCTTTTTAGCAATTAAACGCTGGCCATTAAGCACACCCCATCTGTTCTCTCAAAGGTCATCTTGAGGAGAGAAACGTCTCGACCTACATTCTTCAGAGAGAACTCTGAGGAGGACTCTAGGGAGCAGGAAAAGATGAACTCTTCTGAGTACTGCGGTGAGAAGGTCAGGAGCAATCTGCGCCTGGCCTCGGCCCCTTGCCGCATCACCCTGGCTTCTGCACCTTGGAATGGGAAATAAAGTTTACCTGAACTGAAAACCTACTCTCGCCCAGGGTGGCAACGCTGTCACAGTTCAACAATGGGAGAACTGACCTGGATCTTGTCTGTCTGTCTGAAACAAGCCTTAGTATGACAGATGTTCTAGAAGACAAGCGTGGCTTTCTGGCAGCCGTGATAAGCAGGCAATTGTCCTCTGAAATTAATCAGCAACAGAGGAGTGAAAATGGGAGGACTTGGAGTTGGGGAGGGGTGGAAAGGGCTGAGGCCAAGCCAAGACTGCCTTCCTGTCTCCTTCCAGCTCCGAGGCCTGAGAGGCTGCATGGGGAGAGTCCTGAGGCTGGACAGGAGACTGCCCGAGACCCTCTGGTTCTGGGGCCAGGGACCACCACCCTAAGGTGCCACAGAAGGCAGGCCAGGGCGCTGAGGGGTTGGCGAGGACACAGAATGACGTAGCTGGAGAGGCTGCATCAGTTCATTACCATTCTCCGCGACCTAGTTTAGGACCTTCAGCCTTGTGGCATCTGCTGCGAGAGAGAAACGCAGCACATAAACACAAACTGCGGGAGGACAGCTGAGGCATTTGGGACAGGAGACAGATAAGGAAACAGAAAGATCTCCCTATGGATTTCAGCCTGTTTCTTTTTCTCCTTTCGTATCGGAGCCATGCCCTAATTCTTTCTTGTTACAAGCCAGCTCGGGTGTTCAAGCACAAGATGACAGAGCCTCAGCTGCCATCTCATGAATTCCATCGGGGACAGAGGGCTCAGAGCACGTCCTGGACTTGTGGCTTCAAGCTGGAACTGATGCCGCATGGGCTGATTCTGTTTAGGGCGAAGACCTAGGGCTGTCGGAGCTGGTCGTCTCCACACTGACCTTGTTCCCACAATTCAGATCTACTGCTGCTTGTTCTGTTTACTTTTTGAGCATTCACACGGAATTTTGACTCACTATTCATTCTCTGAGCTGGAACAAAGGATTCAGATGATCTTGAAACAAAGTAACAAGGACATGTATGCTGGTCAAAGCCCAAACAAGTCAAATCAAGCCGGCTAACTCCCTAATAAGGAAGGAAATTAGACTGTAAACAAAGTCTTGCGAAACTTGCTCTGTAAATTAACAAATTTGAGGACTTAGAACTTAAGAGAATGGTGTCATTAATAACTGGTTGGGGGAGGTATCATTATTGTCATCCATCTTTAATACCGGGGCCAGATACTGAGCTTGGTGCTGAGTACCACCCTCGTCCTCCCACTCTCTCTCTCTCTCTCTCAGGATCATGTAGCTGAAAACTTGGAGACTTTATTTCCCAGACTCGGTGGGTGGCCAGTGAGGCCCCATCTTTGTTCTCCTGTGGTGTGGTGGTGTCTCAGTGTCCTTAATACCTCGTTTTCTTCCTGTGGGGAAGCTAGATGAGGCGGCCCTCAAGGTCTCTCCCAGGCCCATCATTCTGTGACGGCAACATCGCTTTCTCCGTAACTAGGTTTCATCACTCAGGGCCTTCTCGTTTCTCTAGTAGCAGAGACTTGGCGAAAGGACTGTCCGTTACACAAAGTCTTAACATTTTCTCCCCTACAAGGCAGTGGGCACCAGCTCCTGGCCCAGAGACAAGGAAACGTGGGCTCAGAAATGCAGGTGGCCAAGGAGCGCTGACACCGCGGCTCCACGCCGCTCCCTTCAGGGCCGCTCCAACTGTCTTCCTGCTTCAGGCCACAAGCTCCTCTTCTCCTTACCCATTTCTCCACTGTGGATCAAATCCAGGGTCAGGCTCTGCTCTCAGGCTGATTCCCCAAACTGGCTCCTTTCGAGTGTGTTCCAGTTACACCCATGGAACCAGACGGCCCATCTCAGCTGTTAATGACTTAGATCTGCAGTGTTCCCCCAAAGCCTCACGTCTGGAAAAAGTGATTCAATCATTGGTGGTGAGTCACTGATTTCCTGTGCTGCTGAGAGGTGGGACCTGGTTGGGAGAGGCAGGTCACTGGGCATGACCTCCGAGGGTCTGTCTCCCTCGGTAGCTCCATCCTTTGCCTTGTCGTCTTCCTGGGGTGGTGCCATGAGCAGCTGTTTTCCAGCTGGGCCCTCTGCCGTGCCCCTCTACCACTGCCACTTGCCTACGAGTGGACTGAGACCTTCTGCACCTGCGAGATAAAACAGACCTTTCTTCCCTTAAGTTGTGGGTGTTGGGTATGGTGTCCCAGCAGTGAGAAAGTGACTACGACACTGGCTCTTTCCCTAGATTCTCTATCCATCCACATGCAAGTCCATGTTACAACTCTGTGGGCCCCTTCAATCACATATCCATATACTTCATGGCTGCAGTGCTACAAGGATGCATATATTAGCACACACTGAACGTGTTTGTTTCTTTCCAGTCCCAAGTTTTGTGGGCCCCCTACAAGTCTTGTCTCCACTGTGCCTTTGCTAGCTCATGAACAGTAGGCCTTGCCTCCATCATTCTTCTTCCATAGGTACAGATCATTCCCCGAGAAGGTCAGAGGGAACAAGCTTCTGAGCTCCCACAGAGCTAGGGACAGTGCCCGTTTCTACCAAGCAGAGAGGACAGCCCCAGAATCCTCAGGGCAGGAGGTACAGCACTGCTAGTCGGCTGTATACTAGACCACACGAAATGCTAATTTGCCCCACCTCAGAAAGTTCAAAGCAAGCACTGAAAAGATCAAATGGTTTCCAAGTGACTTCTGCATTACAGAGTAAATATAGAAAGACAGAATTCATACTCCAAAAGGAAAATTCACATTATCTCATGCATCCATTCAAAAATCACCAGGTATGCAAAGAAATGATAAAAAAGGCCCAAAATGAAAACGATCAGTCAATCAGAAACCCAGAAATGACACTGACAGTAGAGTTAGCAGACAAGAACAATTAGAGAGTTGTCATAAAGGAATTAAATATATTAAGAGCTGAAGGGAAGATTGAACATGTTAGTAGAGAAACAGAAGGTATATTGAAGCCTCTAATAAAACATTAAGAGAAAAAACCAAGAGATGCAAACTACAATGCAAGAGATTAAAAAACACTGGATGGGATTAATTCCAGAATAAACACAGGAAAGATGCAAAAGAAAAGACAAGCAAATTTGAAAACACAGAACTAGGAATGTTGAAACTACTCAAAACGAAAATCAGTGATTAAAACATGCTGAAAAAGTATGACCAGAGTATCAGTGGGATATTTCATTGGAGCCCCTAAAAAATGGGGAAGAACAGAAAAGATGTTTAGGATTTAATGACAGAAAACACCTACCTTCAATCAAGACTAAAAACACCCAGACTCAAAAAGCAGAAAGAAATCCAAGCGCAAAAACAATGAACGGGGCATCGAGGCATCTCCTGTCAGTGTTTGAGGACTCTGTGACCAGCTTCCTGAAGGCATACAATAAGAGAAGGTTATTCTCGCACTGCTGCAGAGGCAGGAAGTCCCAAACCAGGACGCCACCAGGGACACACGCTCCCTGAGGGCTCCGACTGGAAACAATCTTCTCTTCATCTCTTCATAGACACACTGGTGTTTGGCAGCAATCTTCGGTGTTCCGGGACTCAGATTCTACCTCCATCTTCACATGCATTCTGTGTGTCTCTGCTTATATGTAACATTCTCCTCGGGGGTGTGTGTGTGTATATTTATATGTACATAGATGTGTATATGTAATATATAGCACACATGTACACATATGCACACATGTATACTATTCACATGCATATACATGTAATATATTTATATACGTACATATGTACGTATATACAGCTATGTATAAGTATACATGTGTGTATATTAAAGACTTGTGCATAACGTGTAATATTATATGTGTTACATATGTACTATATATGATTATGCATATATCTATTATATCTATGGGTAAGATGTATGTATGATGAAGATTCAAAGTTACGTATCCTAGTAATCTAAAGAAAGCTGAGGTGGTTATATTAACATAAGCTTGTGAGATTTTTGGAACAAAGAATATTTCTAAAGATAAAGAGGTCACTTCACAAGTCAATTCATCAGGAGGATACGAAATCTCAACGTTTTCTCACCTAGCAACAGAACACACTGATGTTCCAAGCACATGAAGTTAAAGGCAATAAAACCGTGAAGAAACAGCCGAACCCCATCAAAGCTTGTCTTTTCCACATCACTTTCTTAATGGCTAAAGCAAGCAGGTGGGGCATTTCTCAGGACAGAGAAGACTCAACTAACGCTATCTGCCAACTTGGCGCTCACGTGACCACAGTAAAATATGCATGCGTCTCAAGTGTGTATGTAATACCATAATAGACTACAATCTGGTCCATAAAAAGTCTTAACAATTTCAATATATTCAAAAACATTCAAGATATACAATACTTTTGACAACAACAGAACTAAATTAGAAATTGATAACAGATATCTGGACAATCGCCAAATACGTAGAAACTAAACAACACATTCTAAATAACCCATATGCCAAAGAAGAACTGAAAAAAGAAGAAGTATTTTGAACTAAGTGTGAATGAGAAACACAACACATACAAACTTGTGAGATGTCATGAAAACAGTGGAGCAAAGTAGACAGTGGTAACTATCCCCAGCTATCAGGGACAGTAAGAGAAGCGGTAAGGGACATGGGAAAGGCACAGAGATTGAAAATGAAGAAGTCAACCTACTGGCAGATGGCATCATTACCCATGTAATGAACGCCATGGAATCCATTAAAAAGAGACTAGAATTAACGTGAGAGTTCAGCATGGTGGCAGTACGCTGGATCAAAACATAAAAGATCCACTGTACCTGTCTAAGCTGGCAATGGACAATTAAAAATTGAATTAATATAACAGCAAGTCCATAAAATTATACAAAACCTAAAAAATACTTAAGAAAATAAAAATACAAAAATACAAAACCTACGAAATACTTAGGAATATATCTAACAAAAGAGGTGTTAGACCTGGACATTGAAAACTGCAGGACATTATCAAAAAATTAAAGATATTTATTTAGTTAGTTAAAGGAAGAACTATATTGTACTCATGAGATGGAAGACACAATGTTGGTGAGTTGCAAATTCTCTTTCATGTATCTTACTATTATTCAGGTATAATAAGGCCAACAGACCAGGGATAACTGTCTTTAAAAAGACAGTTTATTGTTCACAGATCCTTGAGAATACCATCCATGGGGTCACCCAGAGAAGCACTGAGGACCCCTAGGAGACAGAAGGATCACACAGAGTCTCTATTGTGGTGTCTGCAGGATGGAGTCAGTGAGGAGGCAGGAAAAGCAACTGAACGTGATTGGCTGGTGCAAATAATTTCAGTGGGTCTGGGGTCTGGGGGCAATTCTAGATACCAGGTACCTGGCCTCCGGTTGATTAGGGCAACTAGATAGCGGCCGGGAGCAAGACCGTCCCAGGAAGGTGAGTGGGAATGTGAACTCTAGAGCAGTTTTATTTGGAGGAATGACCCTGAGGAAGCAGACTTCTCTGAGAAGCGGGAGTGAGGAGAGAGGCAAGAGGTCAAGACAATGGGCCTTGGGTGGGCCACTGGCTTTTCCAGATGAAGACATGCCCGGCAGATGCAGGTAGAGTAGATACCCCAGGGTCAAGTTACAGAAGCTAGAAACGTGCTCAGTGCACACAGTGCTCCCAGGAGTGGGGTAGAACTGCAAGCTTATGGTTCCGACCCACTGGACCCTGTACGACAGACTTAGAACAACACCCCACCCGTCCTTATAGCCCCACTCTGACCCTGGGACCTGGTCGCATTTCAAGTCTCCCACGATTAGCATCGGTTTAGAAGCATTCTGCACCAAGTCCCAGCACACCCGGCCCATTTCCCAGGGCAGAGTCGCATGCGAAGACTCAGCTCCTCTGAGAAGGATTAGGGTAAGACCAAGGAATATTCCTTCGAAATGTTTCAAGGTCTTTCCCCCCAAAGTCTTTGTCTTTTTGTCATTTACTACCTTGCGCTGCTCAGATCACGCCTGCTGGGTTTTCCTGGGAAGAGCATCCCTTCTCCAAGACCAACCTTTGGGGTCACTTCCAAATTCTTTCACTTTGCTCCGGCTTTGACCAGACCTCGGGGTATCTGGAGGCCCCAGTGTTCAATACTTGAACCTCATCACTCTTCCCTCCCTAAATGATCTCAACTGCTTGGTGGCCTCGAATACTCTCTCTATGCTGGTGATTTTTAGGTTTTGTTCATTCTCAGATTCCTTCCAAGTTCCAGACCCACACTGCAAGCTGCTTTCCACCGGGTCCCCCCAGGGCACCAGGACTGCTTCTGGTGTGGCTGAACTGAAGGCTCCCTTCACTGGGCTGCACTGCAGGCCTGCCCTCACCTTCCAATCCATTGCTCAGGTCAAAGGAGAGGGATGCCTGGCCCTCTGCAGGGGCTGCCCCCTTCAACAGAGTGGAAGCCCTGTCCTTCAAAGGTTTTCCATTCCCTGGCTCCAACCCCCTGGCTGGGCTCCCTCTCCGGGACCCCCCTCCCTCCACACCCGCAGAGCCCCGCTGGACTTACTGCTCTCCAATTCCTCCCTCAACTGGGCCTTTTGTACTCCCAGGTCTCCTGTTTGCAACAATTCTCCTTTAAGCAGCCAGGGTGCACGGACAGGGTGTAGGTATATAACTGCCCCCACAGGCCTATCCCCAGCTTGTCGCCACCTGTAGGTCGATGTGTGGTTTAGGCCATTTGTTCCCCAGTTCACCACTTCGCGGAGATCTTCCCTGACTGACGGCCCTCAATAAAACCCTGCGGGCCCCAGACCCAGCTCCTGAGTCCTCCGCCCTTCTCCATCCCGTCCATCAGGACTGGAAATCACCTTCTTGTTCGCTGGTCTCCACACTTCCAGCTTATGGCCCCGGGGCCTTGTCCTGAAGAGCAGCTTCTGTGGGCAGGGACTGAAGGTGTCAGTTTTCTCCGTGTGTGGCTGGTGCGACACGCACCCGGGAAATGGCGATTATTACTAAAGTTACAAAGAGAGAGAGGTGTGCGTGCTTTCCAAGAAATTTCAACTATAATATTCCCCATTCGGGAAATAAAGGACTAGGAGCCTTTTTACCTCCCCATGTTTCTTAGAGCTCTTAATTTATTCTGTAGTGTTTACAAACATTCTTCTGAAACAAGGAAAAGACAGGGAGACATGGGCAGTTTGTATGATCGAACTGTAGATTTTTATTAGCGCGTGCATTTCTCGTAGCTGCGAGCGAAGCTATATGTATCTCTGCTCCCTGCACAGACGGCTGTGGGAGGAGAGAACGCCGTGACGCAGGCCCGAGCTCGGCAGAGCGAAGCATCTCAGTGACTGATTTGTGGAGGCTGTGAAGGTTTGCGTGTTGTAAGGCACAGGAGGGCGGGAGGACGCAGGAGGCGGGACTGGACACAGGTTGCGGAATTCCCGTCCCTGTCCCGCAGTCTCCAGGCAGGCAATCAAGAGTCCCACAAGGGGAACACAGGGTATTTCATTCCATCCATTTGGGCCCCACATGATCCAGACTTTCATAATTCTCCTCCCACCCTAACTTATTACAAGACAAGTTACATTTTATCAACTTGCCGTGGTACTTCCTATGAAGTAAAAATCAAAAATCCCCCCAGATTTTAATAAATGTTCTTCATAAAGCTAGTGATATGAATCAAAGAAGCATGATCCCATTGGGTGACATCGTTTCTGCTGGAACTTCCAGAGCCCATTATGCAGCGGGGGTGGAGGGGGTGGGTGGGATTTACTTTTTAATACCCAGTGGGCAGGAAACCCCGGTGCCCCCGAGGCCGCAGTAGCCATTGGGGTTCTTGCTCAGGTACTGCTGGTGGCAGTCTTCCGCATAGTAGAAAGCCTGTCCCTCCCGGACCTCAGTGGTGATGGGGCCATAGCCGTGCTCTGAAAGACTCTGTGAAGAGAGGAGGAGAAAGACCTCAGGATCCGATGCTGGACACACGACTTCCATAGGACGCCAGGCGTGTGCTGGGCAGCGCCTGAATGTGAGGCTTAGGCCGGTTGCTGGCTCTGCCCTCCCCGGCTGAGTGACCTGGGGTGGGCACTTGCCCCGCTCTGCCTTGGTGGACTAGGAGTTGAGGTCTGGTGTAAATCAGGTTTTCTGACTCCTGACTCCGCTGTAACTTGTATTTGGCCCCTGGTTTTGAGCAGGATCCCCCGATTTTTGAACTAGGGCTCTCTTTCGGAAGTGAAGTCTGCTAGAAGACAGCCCCCAGAGGAACTGTAGGCCCATGGCTCTCCCCACTGCCTTGAGGAGGGGCAGGTTCCGTGCAGGGAGCCTGAGGAGGGAGGCGAGAGACAAGAAAGGCTGCACACAGGTGGGGGATGCCCCTTTGCTAACTGCTTAGGGACAGTCCCCACCCACTCTCAGGCTGCAGAGAGAACCCCCGCTCTGTGGTCCGGGGGTGGGCAGGGATCCTGCTCAAATGCTCTGGGAACAGGGAGTCCTGTGGGGTCTTTGCTCTGAGCTCTGGGCCAGGAAGCCTGGGGACCTGGGTCGGGGAGGGCCCGTGTCTCCCACTGCAACCCAGTTTAAGTCCTGATGGCATCTGTGTTGACGTCAACACATGCTGGGGAGGAGAGAGAGCTATTTGGGGCAGGAGCCAGAGTAGGAAACGGATGCTGCTCCCGGGAGTGTGTGGCCCGCTCCCCTCCCTGTTGGATGGCAGCTGCGCCCTGATTCTTGCTTCTTGGAGGCTGTGTGGGGGATTTGAGCATAAGGCCACAGAGACTCAACCCCAGCTGTTGGCTCCGCCAGGCACAGAGCTGCAGTGCCAGGGACATGCACAGTCCAGGATCTGTGCTCTGAGGCAGGGGCTGCTCAGGCTCTGTCCATCTGAGATGAAGACCTTGGATCTGCCAGGCACCGGGAATCCACTCTCAACAGCCAGCACGATCCACTGCTCTGGCCCCTGGATATCTCTCCCCTTCTCCCGAATCTCCACTCAGCCCTCTGAGCCAGAATGAGGCAGTTTCACCGCTCCCCAGCCAAACGGCCCAGGACGGTAGCGTCCTCATCACGCTGCCAGGCACTTGAGTCAGACAGCCGAGGAGCCGCCGGTTTTCTAGCAGGTTTAGAGATGAGAATGAGGAGCCATTCTCCTGTCAGTCTGGACAAAAACTTCCTTTACAAACTAGCAATTATTGAGAGTTGACCATACGCCATGTTCTCTGCAAAGACTCTGTGCATGTTAATTTCAGCCTCACCACTGCCCGCGGAGGGAAGTCTTGTTATTATCACCCATGTTTAAAAGTGTATGGATCAGATATTGCGCCCTGACCCCTCATCTCCTCAGCCGGCCCTGGGACAGGGCAGGCACAGGGCTGGGAGATCCTGTTCTCAGATTCTGCTGCCAGCAGCAGCCTGCTTTTGATCCCACCCGTGAGAGGAGCCCTTGTGGAGCCCTTGTAGAGCCCAGCAGCTAAATGCAAGGAGAGGGTATTACTGGCAAGGTGCAGGCGTGAGATGGGTAAAGGCGCAAGGTGTGGCCAACACACTTAGTGAATGTTTAGATTGAAAAAAAATTATTTCGGTGAGCCACACAGGAACCCTCCTTTCACCCTCCGCCTGGTTTCTAAGACACTCATCCCATGACACGTGCCTCTTTCGAAGCCGTTCTGGAAGTCCTCTTTTGTCAGTGTCATCTTTTTGGCTGCCTTGATGTCCTGAATCGACTCCAAATGCTCAAGCAGCCTTGCGTCAAATAAGAATCCGGCGGCATGTCCTTGCCTACCTTACTCACAGTGCCATCTTCTGGCTCTTCCTCAACATCAGAATGACCATCAGAGGTCATCAGGGCTGCCACCGCAGCACAGCTGAGGACACTCAGGAAGAGACTTCCCGAACCTGGTCAGAAAGTGGCAAGCATGATGGGACCGGAGTTACGGCGAGGCGCCGGGGGGCTTCAAGGAGAAATGATGGCAATGTGTCTTTGACGGTAATGACATTTTAAGATTTAAACGTGTACAGGATCTTCGAATCTCATCTCGCATCTGCAGAGAACACAGCTGCGACTTTACCGGCTTTCCTGCCACCTCCTGAGAGCCACTGTTTCTGGGCTGCAGATAATCAGTCATTAAGCAACGAGTTCTGGTAATTTCTGGCCATTTCTATAATGTTTAGGATTCCTGAAATCTACCAGTGCTTTCCCCAGCCATCACTCTAGCAGCTCTTGTCATGATTCTGTACACATCAAACTCCCTTTATAAAATCTCTCCTCCTTAAAATACCTTGACCACTCTCTGTTTCCACGACAACCCTGGAAAGCTCCGCTGTTGGTCTGTATGTGTTTTCAGGAAACAAAACTTCTGTGAGGATAAGGATCCAGGACTGACCAGCACGGTTCGATTCAGAGTCAGAAGCAACCCCATGGCAAAAGGGTTTGAACAAGGCCAAGCCCATGGTGAGCAGTGGTCAGGCAGGCCCTGGAATCATCACTAGCATTTTCTTATGAAATAGCAAAATGCAATCCCTAAAGGAAGGCTTTGGGACACGGGGTAGCTGTAAGCATGGAAGATTCTAGCAAGGTTTGTGGGGTGTGCCAGCTGCTCAGATAGTAGGGGGCTTGTAGGAAAGAAACTGTTACCAAGTTCAGGACTTGACATTTATGGCCCAAGGCAAGTTCAGAGAATCAGGGATCTTCTACGATTGGTTGAAGAGAATCTCACCTCTCTTGCATAGGCACACACAAATACCAAATAAAGGTCTGATAATGGGGTCCGGCTGTATGCTGCACATGGAACTCACACCCCCTCCACCTGCAGCACAGACGGAAACAGCGCACTGTCCACCCTGACAGGCCCCCTGTTGAGGCTCTCAGGCCCACGGCAAGGGGCATTTCGCTCCATCCTCTCCTTACTCCCCCACACTGACGATAAGCTTTCATTTTCCCAGGAGGTGACTCCTGCTCTGACCTCTACTGCTTCCCCGCTGTGGTCAAAGGGTCATCGGCCCTCTGGTCCTTTCCTGGTCTCTGACCTCAGGACTAGGGCCTCCCAGCGTGGCCCCGGGTCTCTGCCTACAGTCTCCTCTAGGTCTGTTCTCCACGACGGCAGGCAGTGCCACGGGCCACTCCTCGCGCACTGCCTGCCTGATTCTTCCTGCACAAATGGCTGTCCTTGTAGCAACAAAAGTGGCTGTCCTATGCCCAGGAGGTCTCCGGAAGCTTCTCTGAACCGGGCAGCAGGAAGCAGCTCCCACAGGAAGAAGCCCCCCTCTGCCTGGGCCAGCTAGGCAGGCAGAGCTCTCCAGGGAGCAGTGGGAGGGCCTGCTAGGCCCGGAGAGCCCAGTAGTATCGGCCTCTGCCACCAGATGGCAGACACTTCACTCAAAAACCTCCAAGATCTTGGGGAGGGAGAAAACCCAGCAGAGGCAACTCCTTTCTGCCAGGAGAGAGCACCGCCCGGCATGAGGACAGGCTCTGTGCAGGCTGGCTCAAGACCTGTGAGAGCAGCGCTCCCACGCTGGCCTCACCTCGGGGCTGGCTGTGCCCTACAACTGTGCCCTTTCTGGAACCGGTGCCACACGAGGTCACAATCGATCCTCTAGTTGCCCCCATTTTCCATCTCCCACGGGTACGTCCTGCTGACCCACAGCTACCTATTATCTCAAGCTTTACAGTTGTCACAGTTGGCGAGAGATCTTGTTGGGTTTTTTGAAGGGAAAATAAGTGGGGCACAACCAAAATAATCCCTGTGGGAGTGACATCTAGTTCTAAAAGTTCCGGAAAGTCATCTCATGCAGCGGCCTGCATTTCTTTTTATACTAGACACAGGGTCAGTTGAAGACCCCTCTCTGGAGGTGTGGGGGGGTACTCGTTCTGCAGTGACCCTTGGAGGCCAGCGCTGAATGGTAGTACGTCAGGAGGGGAGTGCAGAGCGAAGCTCTGCCCCTGCCGATCATCACCAGCATCAGCAGCTGATAGGAGCACACTCACAGAGGGTGGAGCTTTGCTCCTGCGCACCTGCTGGCTGCTCACCTGGCGGGCAGCCTGGTTCTTCCAAGGTCGCTGACTGGTGCCAGTTCACGGGCTTGGGAGTTGGAGACCCCTGAGCTTCTGGAAGCCCCACCTCGTGCTTTTCTCACAGACCCCTACCTCACCTTTCCCCCACACTGCCACAGGAAGCCTCCCATGCCTCCCTTCTCCCAACATTTTCTTCTTGAATGCAACTTTCCTGTCAAGTGGGCATGAAGCTGAGCTGGCTGTGAGGTTGATCTAGCGTGATTAGCCGGTCACAGTGACAGCACTGGCTCCCTTCTTCGGTCTCCACCCTGAGGGACTGCTAGCTCTCTCGCTTAGCCCTCCTTAAGGGGACTCCCGAATCCTCCTCCAGACTCCCTACTTCTCCACAGGAACAGCAGATTTCCGTGAGGCAGGAAGAGGAGGGAGCCTCAACAGAGCCTCCCAAAGGGATTGTTATTATTTCTCCTTGTCATGTATCTTCCCTCCTTCAGCTGATTCCACAGGCCAAAGACTCCACCAGGAAGACCACACGCTTGGCGCACACCATTAACCCCAGCAACTCTGGGAGGCGGAGGAAGGAAGGTCACAAGTTGAGGCCCAGCCCGAGCAACTCAGCAAGATCACGTCTCAAGAAAAAAAGTTTCAACACGCTGGGGAGGTGTAATTCAGTGTGAAAGCCCTAGGCTCAGTTGGTGGTACCACAAAAAAAATGAAAAATAAAAAAAGAAAGTAAAAGAAAAAAGAAAGAAAAACAAGGAAAAAAAAGACTAAGTACTAGCTAACACACTAACAGAGAGGGCCCTCAGGTCGCCCATCAGCTGGAGAGCAGGAGGGCCTGCCTCTCGCCCTCCCCTTCCCACACCGCATCCTACAAACTTCCCCAGGGTTGTCTGATGCCCACAGATGCCACAAGGGGCAGCAGACTCGCGTCACAGACGTTGTGTCTCCCGAACTCCTTTTATTATTGTAGCCATTCTACAAGGTGCGGGTCTTCCCCTAACTTTACTCGCAGGGAAATGGAAAGCGGCCAGGGGCCTCGCTCCAGTCCAGGTGCTGCTATGGACTTCCTGTCCCTTCCTGCATACACGCTGCCCTCTGACGGGGGACGATGGGGAGTCAGCCCCCAAGGGAGTAAGGACAAAGGCACAAAAGGTCAATATGTACCCACGAAAACCTTGTAGTGGAACTTTACAGAGCAGGAACAGGGCGAGAGGAGAGGGGGTTGACTAGAGATACTGATGCATGCCCACGTGTGTGTGTGCGCGCGTGTGTGTGTGTGTGTGAGAGAGAGAGAGATGGGTGGGACATGCGTGTACACACCTACATGCGAGTGCATACCACATGTGCACACAGGTGCTTGTGAGGACGCTGTGAGCTGCACAGAGAAGCCTCCCCTTGGAGTGACTTTGATGTACTCTCTTACTTTTCAAAAAATGAGTTACTGTAAAGAAACTTGAACACACGCTACTGGTGCTTCAGGTCTCGGGATGGGAGGGCTCACTTGAGAATCCAATGCACACTGTAGTCTCTGCTCCCACAGTGTGTCACAGCAGAATCCTCGGTTATTCTGTGGCCCTCTGGAGTCCAATCATGGCCCCGGAATCAGAATCTCTGGACAGGAATGCCAAGTCCAAGCCATGACTGCAACTGTCCCTCCCCGGCAGACACCACTCCCGGGGTGGGGAAGTGTGCAGGCTTACCGAACAGCAGAGCCTTTCCAAGACAGATGACCCTAATTTCAATCACAGCTTGAAGGCGCTTGGAGCAAGGAGAAACAATGGTGCTTGCTACAGGGAAAGTCACCAGGAAAGACAGTAACTACAGTGTGAATGTCATGGATACTCACGCAAGCCTCCTGAGGTCAAATCAAACACCCCTCCTCCACTGACAAGAAGAATTTAAGCTCACGTGTTCAGTTTATGTGTCATTACTTGTAAAATGTATGTGTATTTCAGTAGGCCTAGTGGTGCAGGCCTGTAATCCCAGGACTCTGGGAGGGCAAGGCAGGGAATTCTACGAATCCAGCCAGAGCTTTTTAGTGAGTTAGTGCCTCTGTCTCACAATGAAAAATAAAAATGGGCCGGGGATACAGCTCAGTGTGAGGGCTTTGGGTTTGAGCCCCAGTAATGCAAGAACAAAACCAAACAACACAAAAATTTATGTGTCTTTCATTTTATGGTCATTTAAAAAAAAGTCGTGATAGTATAAAATTAGTTTCCCAGAAGAGAAGTCTGGCTTACAACATGGAGCCCATGGGGGTATCGGGGTTTGACATCTAAGAGCTCAGCCCAAACCTGACCTGGAATAAACGAGATCTGCTGTGGAGGCAAAGGTTGGGCAGGAGGTAGGGATGTAGCAGTCTTCCGTCTGACCCCTGGTGGTGGCAGGGAGCTTGTACCAGTACATCTTAGATCCCTGCCCTTCCCTTCTGGGACCACTTTACTTCCTTCCAGATCCATGCCTATCAAGGTCCGTATCACACTTTTGTCTTCCTGCACACACACACACACACACACACACACACACACACACACACACACACACACACACACGTGCAGACTCAATAAGCTCAGCCAATGTCAATACCCAAGTCGGCTGTGTGTATCCATGGGTGGCTTCCAAACGGCCAGATTGCCATCCATCAAAATTTCTGGGAAAGGATACAAAATGACTGCGTGGCTTTTAAATAAAACTGCTGGGAAGAAAAACGTCATTTTCTTGTGAGCTGAGCAGAGGCTCCTGCACGCCTGATTCGGGGCGGCGCAGAGCAGGCCTGTCTCGGCCACAGGATCAGGACTGGCTGCCTGTGTGCAAGAGCAGCGAGGACTCCAGAGCCACAGGAACACCTGATTCTGGGAAGTGGAATTGTCTGTGCTGTGAGTGGGTCAGTCACCACGGGTCCGTGCAGGGAGGACAAGGCCTAACCCAAAGCTCCTTCCGCCCTGACAGTGACGATTACCAGGAGAGTGCTCGGAAGGGTGAACGCCCTCACGTGGCCCAGCCGGAGCTTCACTGACCCGTGCCAGCCGTGTGAACTGAGGGGAGGGAACACAGGATGAGAGGTGACACGATGAGATCTAATGCGGTCCATTTGAAGAACTGCTTATGCAAATGATGGCCTCCAGTCAGAGAGACCTGGCTTCTTCGGAGCCACAGCACTCCTGGGCTCCTCTTCCCCAGAATGCACTTTTGCCACTCGGTTAATGGCCCTCATCCTCTTTTCCTCCACGTCCCCTGCACCCTCGAGGTAAACCAGTGTCTTCTGACCCAAGAGGACAGCGCCCTTGATTTGCAATGCAGAGTGACAGACCAGCCAGCTGGGTTTTGTCCTTGAGTTGCAGGAGCAAGAGGAAAAGGGTTCAGCTTGCTTAGGTGACCCATCAGACTTTAAAGTGCCACCTTTACTCCTCAGGGCGGGGCAACGACTTTAGCTCATTCAAAATGCAAGCTCTGAGCTCCTCTCCAGACCTACTGGGTTAAAATCAGTCTTTTCAAAAATCTCCAGGTGGTCATGGGGAGTGTTACCATTTGAGAAGCTCAGTTCTAAAGACCAAGTAGTGGCAGACTATAGTGGCGGTCATCAAAATCCTTTGACTTCCTCTTGAAGTCAGACAAGCCATGTGACCTGCTTCAGCCAACAAGCTGTAAGTGGGAGGGGCTTCCATGGTTTCTAGGCAGAGTCTCTAAAACCAGAGTGTGCTTCTCTTCTGTTCTCCCTCTGCCACTGTGCCAGCAGTGTCCCTGCTAGTGACGGCCCACCCGGAGCCAAGGGAAGGACCATGACAACCCGAAGCAGAAGCCCCAAGCAAAGTATCAGTCTTCGGTTGGGATGGGATGCTGGAAGCCCGCCGTGGAAGACAGGCACAACCAGCCTGAGCCATGGTAAGACTTTTCTCCAAGTTTTTAACTTCCCACTTTTCTTCAGTCGACCTCATTTCCGTGACGGTGACTGAGCATGCGCTAGACAAGGAAAACAGACACAGACAGGGCGATCCTGGCCTCAGGTGGCTTTTAGCAGAGTGTGCTCGCAGTCAGAGCACGGCCTGCAAGGGTCTCACGGGTCCTGCACAGCCACTGTGCTAGGTGCTGAGGAGTAGGACACAGGAAGAAAACGTGCCCTGTGTTCAAGAAGCTTGTGGTCCAGAACGTAGTCAGGTCACGCGCTGAGAGTGTGATGACTCAAGAGCGCCATCCATTAGCTAAAGTGGGACACAGAGGAAGGACAGAGGTCTTGAGACTTTTCCGCAACAAGGCCTGTAATTCCACGCCAGGGCCAAAGGAAACTCATGTGGGCCTGGAGGTCGGACTTGTACTCCTGTCAAGGAGTCTGATGACTGTGGGTCTCCAATGTGTGAGGCAGGGGGAACGTTCTAGAATGCCAGTGGTGTGGTCATAGCCCCCTGGGGACATGGAGGAAAGACTCCTCTGGCTGGGCAGAGGCACCCCGGAGGAGGTGGATGTTGAACATAGTATTTCACACGGGTGGTCCTCGGGGCACACTGGTGCAGCCACTGATAAACTGGAAAGGTGGGGGCTGGGCTGGGCGCCTGGCAGACAGGGACTAGGGGCTGCCCAACAGGAAGAAGAAGCAGGCCAATAGAGAGGCCGCTGGGTACTTCGAGCTTAGGCCTATTTAAGGCACCTAGCAGTGAGCTCTGTTCTTCCACCCCCTTCTTCCCATGATTGCACGGGCAAAAGGGGACACCTCACAGGACTGGGGACCACTGGGCCCAGGCAAAGCCAGGAGGTCCCCCTGGGGCTCATCCACCTGGCCTGCAGAGAGGTCTGTGAGACGCTGAGCCCAGGCAGGACACAGGGGAAGCAGCTGGCCCTCATCTGTCTTCCTTTTAAGTCACTGCCGTCCTTCTGCGTGCCCACACCATATAAACACTAGGCACTGCCGGGGGTGGGGGTGGGGGCAGGGACTGTGTCCTCTGACTTCTCCAGCAGGCTGGGCTGGGCTGCAGCCCTGGCTTGAAAAGGAGGAGGCTGAGCTGTGACCTTCCGCTTGGACCACACGACAAGGCCCAGGTCAGCTCAGGGTCTGATGGTTGAGAAGCGAAGTGCCGCCTGCTGTGGGTCTTGGCCTGGGCAGTACACCCTCCACCATGAGCTATTTTTAAGGGACCCTGCATTCAGGGACCCCTGGTGTCTCTGGATTTGATCTTTCCTTTGAGGTCTGCTGGTTATGAAAGGGAATTCAAATGACCCTCTCAGGGTTTTGCTTTCATGGCTTCAAGGTGCAGGAGGGACGGAAGTCTTTTTCTTCTCTCTCTCCTCTGTATGTATCTCTGAGGGTTAAAATCTGCTTTTTCATATCTGCAATCAATGAACAGGAACCTCTGTTTTTCGTTATATTCTCAGCATTTAGTACACAAAGGAAACCACTTTCCACTTTTCAGAAAAGCCAAGGACACCGAGTTTCACCTTGCGGATGAAATGCAGATTTCATGAAAAGGGAAGATCCTGTACTCTGCAAGGTTGAACAGGCAACAACTTAAAGCAACACACCAGCTGCTTAAGTCCCTAATGGTGATCGCAGCAAGGTCAAGGAGCTTCACTGAGCTTCTCCATTTCTCATTCATGTATGAATCTCAGGGACTCAGAGGTGCTGGACAGAAGATTGGTCTGGATTTGAACAGTACGCACCGTGGGCAGCCATGCTGGTATGCCCAGGGACAGGGGGCTTCTCAACATGGTGGTCTCAGTAAGGCTACATAGTGAGTTCAGGACCAGTCTGGACTACAGAGTGAAACCCTGACTCAACACATACATATAAACATACATACATACATACAGCTTGCAACTCAGTGGTTTCTTAGTATTGCAATAGTTTGGATCTTCAATGTCCCTCAAAGACCCACGTGTTGAAGGTTTGGTCCCCAAGTCATGGTGTCATTGGAGGTGGCAGAACCTTTCAGAGGTGGAGCTTAGTGGGAGGAAGTGAGGTCATAGGAGGTGTGCCCTTAGGGGCATTATGGAGACCCCAACCTGTTCCTCTCTCTTCTTGCTTCCCAGTCACCATGAGGAGATCAGTGCTTGCTGCCACCTGTTTCCACAATGTTCTGTCCCATCACTGGCCCCAAAGCAACCAGCCAACTGACCATAAGCTGCAACCAAAATAAACCTTTACTCTTCTTAATTTCTCTCAGGTATTCCTTCATGGTGATGGAAATAACAAGATACATTCTCAGAGCTACACAACCCTCACCACTTTTTTTTTTTTTTTTTGAGACAGGATCTTGCTCTATAGCCCAGACTGGTCTGGAACTCACTCTGGAGCCCAGCTGGCCTTGGACTCCCAGCAATCCTCCTGTCTCAGCCTCCCAAATGCTGGGATTACTGCCGTGTGCCACCACGCCTGGCTTATGTGGTGCTGGGGAATTGAACCTGGGTACTTAGCGCTTTACTTAGTACTTCCTACGCAAGTGCTTTAACTGTTGAGCCATTTCTCCAGCCCTCCCACTTTTTTTGAGCCGTTCTTTTTTGTTTTCTTTTTCTCTTCTTTCCTTTTTTTGAGGCAGGGTCTCACTCTGTAGTCCAGCCTGGTTCTGAGCTCACTATGTAGCCCTGACTGACCTCGAACTCACAGGCATCCTCCTGCCTCAGCCTCTGGAGTGCTAGGATTTCAGGCATGTGCCACCATGCTCAGCTTCTGTGGTGCTGGGGAGTGGAATTCAGGGATTTGTGCTTGCTAGGCAAGGGCTTTAACCTCTGTGCCATTCCTGGAGTCCCTAGTTCCTAATTTCCTTTTAGATGTTTTGTCTTCTAATTTCTATCTCCTTATTGATATTTTTTATTTAGTGAGACATTGTTTTCATTCTTTAATTCTTTGGACATGGTTTTCTTTAAAAAATTCAAAACATACTTATCATAGAGTGTATCATTTATTTAGAGTTTAAAATAGTTATCACTGATACAGGTTTTGCTCGGTAAGTTGCACTTTCATGTTTACTTCATGATTTCTTCTTGAAAATTGGACGTTTTAAATAATCTAATGTGGCAGCTCTCTTGGACTGCCATCCCCACAACACGCTGTCATTGCATGTCTCTTGTTGTTTATGGGTTTAGTGACCCTGGACCAATGCGGCCAAGTCCCTACTCCTCTGCGGTGCACCCCTCACAGGCCCTGCCTCATCAGCTAAGACCAGGCAGAGCTCCTTAAAGTCCTCTGGAACACATGTACCTCCAATCCAACAAAGTTTCTAACTCTGCCTGATCTTTTGCTTTTTGCTTGCTTCTAAGCTGGGTATTTTGGGGTGTAGGAAGGAGGGGAAAGTTCCCCACCACCCTGGAAGGCTGGCTCTAACTGACAAGAGGCAGATTCACAGGGGAGGAAGGCGCTTGCATGCGCGGGTTCACAGGAGCTGTGCCAAATACGAAACTCAAACAAAAAGTAAGATGAGTGGAGTTTAAAAACCACCTCCACCGGCTAGAGGGTATGGGGAGGGGCGCGGGTGATTTTAACGAAATAGTTCACATTATGGAGAAAAAATGAGAAGAGCCCGAAGAGCAGGCCGCGGCCTGGGACAACCCTCCTATTAGCTGTTCAGAAGGCAGCAACAGGTTCCAGGGAGGTGAGGGCCGGGGGCTTGGCTGTGAGCTAAGTTGTGTTATTTCACAGACGAAGTCTCTGCTCACCTCCTGGAGCTGCGCTTGGAAGAACAGAATAGAGCCAGGCTGGGCTGAGACGTGTTTCCTTCTCTAGTGGCTAATCCTTCCCGGCTCCGATGAGACCGCTAGGAAGGAGGCTTCAGAGACCTGCGCTTCTTTTGGAAGACTTTTGCTTGGTCAGACAAGGATCCTTCAGAGTGAGGCCCTCTCTGTGGCAGGGGGAGGTGGCAGGAACAGTCAGAAAGTCCTTGGTTCTCAGGCCACATTGGCGCCTTTCGGCTCCTTTGATTCAAAAGCACTCAGCGTTGCAGAGCAAGGTCTGTGAACTTCCATAGCGCCTCACTTCCCAGCGGAGGGACACTTGGTTTCCCCCAGCGTTTGGTTGTGAACAGGCTGCCGTAACATTCATGGGTGAACTCAAGTTGTACCTCTCCTAGGTGAGAACTCAGAAGGGATACGGCTGCGATAAACGCATATTCGACTGGGTGAGAGGTTTCCAGATGGCTTTCAAAACTGGTCTCACCCGTCTGTGTTTCCACAGCAGTGAGGAGAGTTCTCACTGTTCTGCGTCATGGCCACCCCTCCTCACTGTCCTTTTCACTTCTACTGTGCTAGCCACGGGTGCTGATGTCTCAGGATGTTCTTAATTCGTGTTTCTCTTGGTGAGCAGTGACACCAACCGGGTGCCTTTTAATGTTCTGGTGTGCTTTCTATGCACCTTCTTTGAAGTGTCTATTCAACCTTTTGTCTATTTTTAATTGGCTGGTTTGTTTTTATTGTTGATTTTTTGAGAGTTATCTGGATATCCTATGTTATGTCAAAGGTACAACTCCCACCCATGGGTTTCTTGGCTCTGTAGCTAATACGGCTTGGATCCGGAATGTCTTCCAAAAGCCTCACGTACGTCGGTGTTGTGGATTATCTAGTGGAGGGGGTTAGGAGGTGGGGCTGGGTTGGGAGGCGCAGATTACTGAGGGAATGATGGATGACTGCGGCTGTGGCTCAGAAGATGTACTCTTGCCCTGGCTTCTTCCCAGGGAAGAAGCAAAAGTACTGATCCTTCCTCAAGTGATGCCACAGCAGCTGTTCTCTGCTGGACCCTCCCGCCATTGCCAGCAGCTCACGTATGGGCTTAAACCTCCTCACACCGGGAGCTAAAATAAATCTTTCCTCCCTTCAATTATGGGTGTCAGGTATGGTGTCCCAACAATGAAAAGGAGCTGAGACAACCTATAACATCATTTTGTTGCACATTCCATATACTATCGCTGTCGCTCTAACCACACGCACATACACACACATACGCACACGCGTATGCACGCATACACGCTCACACACACATGCACGCGCGCGCACAGAGCTTCTTAAGCCAACCTGCTTCCCTGGGAAACATTTACTGTGTCCCCTTCACATAATATCAGGGAGTCAGGATTGACTGGTAGGCACCATGGCAATTAAGGAACTGCTGGGTTTAACAATAACGGTTTAAATTTGGATTCAACTAAAAAATGCACAAGAATGGTTCCATGTGATACACCAGTTTTTGGGTAGAAAATTGTTCATAGGAATACCGGAAGCATTCTAATTATAACTTTATAAGGCCATGCATCCTCATTAGTAAATCTCTTCTTTATTAAAACTAAAAAACATTCCTCCATACAGCCCTTCCTTAAAGTATCGCCGCTTATGAAGGAACAAGCTTGCCTTGAAGGCGTCTGCTGCGGCGTACGGGGCGCTCCTGCATTCTGAGCTCACGACATGTGGTGGAAGTCAAGTCCACAGACAGCGACACTCCACGCACCACACACACCCTCCCCCCCTTTGGGGGTGGTGTCCACCGACGGCCCTGACTTGTGTCCTATTTATTCGCAATACACCTTCTCTCCTCAGACCTGCTGGTGGAATCTTCCTGAACACAGAGAAAATTAACTTTCCACAGTAACTTAAAAGCAACTGCAGTTTCTTAAAATCCTTTTATGCCCAGTTAAAAAAATGAAACTTGGTAACGTTCCTGTTTTTGTATTCACTGATTAAGAAATTAAAAAAGTTGTGTTCATTTCAATATTAGGAAATTAAAGTCTCCCTCGAGACCTCCCCTGCCCCGGGGCAGGTGGCATCTGTCAATTGCAAACGGGCCAGCCAGCTTGCAAGCGAACGTCCTCCCTTGGGCTGCGGAAGGGCTAACCCTGCGCGGTCCGGGGAAGTCTAAGAATTACATGATTGGGTTTTTGGTATTATCCAAGGAAACTAAAAATAGGAATATAAAGTAAAATGGGCCCTACAGAGAAAACGCACTTAAGACGGAGATTGCTGTCACGATTTGGCTTCAAGCCTCACTTGCCTGAGAATCTACAATGATGATAAGAAATAAAGAAAAGCAGCTTTCATCAAATTCTCTGAAGCTTAACAATGACCTGGTGCGAGGACATGGGCTCAGCACGCCAGGGGCTCCCGGAGCTTTGAGGCCAGTGGCTGCGTGGATCAGCACGTAGGTAGTTTCTCGTTTTAGGAAGGGCGTCTTAGCCTCTGAATGGGCATCATCAGGGGTCTTTCGCCTCTACAGTTCTCCTGATTGCCAGTACCACAGCAAAGCGAAGAAAGAAAACTTGAGTAGGGAGAGGATGGAGGGGTCCCCACGCAGGCTGCTTAGGATTCCCAGCAACGGAGGACAGTCAGAAATATGTTACGTCTTGAAAGGAGAAAGGGTGGGAGAGGAAGAGGGGAGGAAAGAAGTGGGAAGAGGAATACAAAACAGGCTAGGAGTCCTCCTTGCCAAAGCTTAATTTTCATTTTCTTCAAGGCTCAGAACCAGTGGAAGAACTGGATCCTCCTCCAGAGAAGAGAGCAGGAACATAAGCTCATTATACGATTGCAATTTGCATAGAATTGGCACGCTTTCCAGTTAAGACAGAAAAAAATCCACATTAGCTGGAGTTACCACAAGGGCACAGTATACTTAACATAGCACTTCGTGTCTGTAAGCACGAAAAACTCCATGTAATATCTCTAAGCGGTTTTCAGTGGGTCACGTCTGTACAGAGATTGGTGACCAGGGGATGTGTGAGCTCAGCCAAAACATATGACCTTGAGCATTTGACCTTGAGACTTGGCCTTCTCTTGAAGAATGGAGATAAGACACCTTCTCAGCCCTGTTCTGAAGAACAGATGGAATTGCATGTTGGAAATAACACACTCCACGGATCTGTTTCAGTGGGGCTGCTTCAACTGTGCTAACTATTCCTGTGAAGCTGCGGTGTTTGCGAGCCCCTGGAACGTCATGCTGTGGGAACCGAGGCAGCAGGGATTATGTCCAGAGCGGACACGGAGACCAAGAGCCTGACGAACTGAAGGCCTGCACACTGCCCCCACATGTCACCAGCGCACCGGTGAGACGATTGAGTTATCACATGGCGTCCAGATTCCCGATACTCTGAAGATGCAGCCTATAGGCCAGACTTCCTGTGTCAGAGTAGGGGGCACCTGGCCAGGCGCCTCATGCATATAACATGTTGTGATGTCACAAAACACACAGAAAGGGAAGAGGCAGGACTCTGGCCCCGACGGAGGGTTCTTTTCCTTTCACTTACTCTACAAAGGCATATCTCCACGGATGTCTGTTAAGTTCCCAGTGAGCATCTCGCACTTCTAGAAGACGAGGACTAGAACATGTATGTTGGGGACAGGAGGGGAGGGACGATGAGCTACCATTGCTTGAGTATTCTCAGTGTGCTACACACTTTCTGCATACCTTGCACGCACTGTCTCCTTTTGGTGAAAGCCATGTTATTTGCCTCATGTTGATAAGGGAGACACTCAGTTCAGAAAAGAGAGGAGGCAGGATTAGACACCAGGGGTGTGACTGCAGAGCCATGTTCTCAACTACCCACTGTTCTCTCTCTCTCTCTCTCTCTCTCTCTCTCTCTCTCTCTCTCTCTCTCGGTATGGTGGATACAATCCAGAGTCTCACACATGCTAGGCAAACACTCTATACCTAAGCTACACCCTCAGCCTTTTTCTATATTGTAACAGGGTCCTGTTAAGTTGCCCAAACTGGACTCACCTCACACTTAGGATCCTCCAGTCTCAGCCTCCCATACAGTTAGGATTGCAGGTGTGTACCACTGTGCCAGGCTATGCCTGCTTTCTTAACTAAAAAGTATTTCATGTCTGCTACATGACATACAGTTGTCTCATGGTATCTGCAGAGGATTGGTTCCATGATCCCTCAAAGATACCAACATCCGAGGATGCTCTAAGCCCCTGTATTAAACAGTCTGCATACAACTTACCCACATCCTCCCACACACTTTAGCACTACATTAGTCACAATACCTATGACAAGGTACATGCTACATAAACAGTTGTCATACTGTACTGTTTAGAGAGTAATGATAATTACGTGTCATAACACACATAATTTTTAAGAAAATACTTCTCAGGTGCAGTTGGATGAATGAATGGTGTGGCCTCGAGATGGGGGTCAACCATACACTTTCCAAATGTTATCTCCCTTCATATGACGGGCAAGGTTAACTTCATAAATGTCTATGTTTTTATTATTTTATGAATTTATTCCTGTTTAAATGTCAGTGAGAGTGGTACTGGCTAACCATCCGACAACGCTGATTTTGTGATTTCCTAGACATGTGGCATCTCTTCCTGGCCTGTGTTTCCTGCCACTAAGCTGGTCCTGTCTGTGACAACACATTTTTACTTCTGTGTTCCTGATTCCATTACTCCCTCTGCACCAAAATCAGAATTTGGTGCAGAGGCTTGCTGCCTTATCATTTTTAATTTTTATTGACATCTAAAAGGTTCCAATTTATTGGGTCTTCTTTGAAGGCCTATGAATGGATTCACAGTGTTGCCAACGTAACCTAAATACTCAACTGGTCCCCAGAAGAATCCTCAGAGTTGAAACTTGTGCCACAAGATGCAACACTGGCATCAGAACAAAAGATGATGAGCAGGAGTCCATTTTAATAAAACTACAAACCATTCTGCAGTGTGTTGTTCTGATTAATGCCGATGCACGCCGCACCATCCAACCCTCAGGTCCCGGTATCCAGTCCTAGACCATTCCTGTCCCCAACAGCATCAGCCACAGCCTGCTCACACCTGAAGCCATCATCTTCCTCTCCCAAAGCTGTGCATCTCCGCTTGTCCCTCTGCCACCCACAGCATCATCCGTCACTGGGCCTGGGCATACATCTCACTGCCGTTGTCAGCCCCCTCCTGTCTGACTGCTTGGTGAGCAAATTCGGACAATTCATCCTGAAGGGTTCACAAATCCACCCGACCCTGATGACACGTCCACAGTTTAGGCATCCCTGGCCATTTCTGGGACTGTCCATGATTCTGACTCAGCCACGAGGCTGACGTCCACTCCTCTGCCGGGCTCTAGTCAAGGCAGCTGAGAAGCTGTGATGGCTGTGAGGGTTTGGTTTCTCCACCTGCTTGTTCATCACATCGGCAACAGCACACAGACAATGTCCGCTACCACAGGCAGGATGGAAAGCTGGGCCCAGCACGTGGCTCACCGAGTCATGGGCTCCTCGAGCTACATAGTCCAGCAATGATCAAAATGCATGGTGAGTAAAATTTTAGAATTTATTACAGCAAAAGACACACTGTCATTCATCTCCCTCAGAACGGTCACTGTTGCTTCAAACACACTTACTCCGTTGGTCTTGCCTCTCCCTGGAGCAGTTCTGGGAATCCTCTTTTGTGGGTATCTTTCTGAGGTGTGATCAAAAATGCTGCTGCCAAGCGTCATTTAATGGAAAGGCAGGCTCATAAAAACACGACTGTGGGTCAACTGCCTCTTTCACTGGTAGTGCGACTTCTGACCCTTCCCCGACGTCAAAATGAAATGAAAGGGAAACATTTTGAATGGGTTCAGGACCATGAAGGAGTTGTGACAGGGGAACTGAGGTCACGCAGGAAAGAGGACTTCCAGCACTGCTTCAGAACATGGCAAGAACAATGGGGTCAGCACGTTCAAAGCGAGAGGGAGAAACTTGAGGGGATTCGTGGCAATGTGCTTTTTACTAAAATGATTTTTTAAAATGTTCAGTGTGACCATTAAAGGGTTTATGTGAACTTGAGGGGAAGAGGAAACACACCCAGGGTGGAAAGCTTATAGGTGTGTGTGAGTGATTTGTGGGCCAGTGAAGGAGAGAACGCCCACCCCAGACGTGGGAGGTCCAACCGAGAGCTCGAACTATACACAAGGGAAGAGGAAGACTACTACAGCTTTTTCCTGGGAAAGCGCTCCCCGTCACGACTGTCTACAGACCTACCACACACCACAGCTCTTCATCACAGATTCGCTGCAGTCTCAGCTTGCGCCCGTCTCCCTGACCCTGATCTGCAGTCTCTGGTCTTCATCACTGTTCTCTGAACAACTGAGATCTGCAGCAGACTCTCCCCGGCTGTCCTGCAGTCCCAATGGGTGCTCTACCTCGCAGCTGAGCAGCCCTCGGACCCTCCAGCTCTCACACGTGCAGGCCGCCATCTTGGACTATCTCTCTCCTCCTACTTGTACGCCCTCCAAATAAAGCCCCTTTTCTTATTATCTCTGTCCATGCTGCCTCTCGTAGAGCCCTAACCAACACACACAGTGTTTGTAGACTGTGTTTTCAGCTGCGCCCAGCACCGTGGTGGCAGAAGTCGGCGGAGGCCACAGATGTTCAGCAACAAGAAACCCCTGCACCCTTCGAGGACACCAAAGGAACAGCACAGCAGGGGACAGGGCTCCTACGTGAAAAAGTCGCACCTTCCGTTTTAGAGAGCCGATCGTCCACCCACGATGCCGAGGGGAAAGTACGGAGGGTTGGCAGCCAACACCAGGAGATACCTGCAACGGTCGCCAGACTGTGTTGCCCCATCTGCAGAGAACTCGGAGCCTATCATCCTCGGTGTGCCCCACACTCTCTCCTTTCCGCGCTCTGCTAGGATGCTCCCCTTACCAGACTGGCCTTGGACAAGTCATTTAACCTTTCTCTGTTTGAATTTTTTCACCCTTAACATGAAAATGGCAGTACAATTTTGTAGTGACACTAACTGAAAGTTCATAAAATCCTCTCCAAGCGGCTGTCACTCTCATTTCTACACGAATAACCCAAGCACAGAGAACTTCGGTAAGTTGCTGTGACTGCTGGAGCCTGTTCCTGGCCAACACGACAGTCTTTCTCTGAGTGGCTCTGGTGGCAGGCAACCACCCCTCTTGCCTGTCCCTACCTGTCACAGGTAGATGAGTCTTGCCTCTAGTTCCGGCCTGGCCCACAGGTACAAGGCCATGACTATCACCCACGAAAAAGCAGATCCTGGGAAAGTCACTAACACTTCTGTGTGTATCCCGAAAGCAGAAGACTCAGGACCTAGTTCCTACTGTCTTATTCAACCTCACCGAAGTCACTAAAAATGGGCTCCCTGCAGGCGCCTTCCCGGGAGGCACCGGGCAGCAGCTCCTGTCACTCCTCTGTGCGAGCGCACAGGCGGAGGTGTGCGGGCGTGCATGCGCTGCCCCTTGGGTTCGCCGTGACTCCCTCCTCACTCTCTCCCCTTCCCACCGTCTCCAGCGCTTAGACAGGCTCTGGGCTGCCCAGGCTCCAGCTCCGGGGAAAGGACGGAGATGGCAGAGGCAAGGGGCACCGGAAGAGCGCGTGGGGCGTGGAGCGCATGATAATTCCGTTCTCGTCCTGTCTCCCTCTTTAAGATTCTGGCACCCGAGGCTCATCTCCTTCCTGCCAGGGATGGAGCAGAAGAGACTTGGCGACGGTTTCAGCCAGATGTCACCCTCATCTGGCTGCCTTGGCTGGCTGGTTAGTTGTTTGGGAAGAGCAGCCCACACACAGAGGGTGGGGTGCCTGCAGGCCGTGAGTGGCAGGGCCCGGGGGGCCCATTCTCACATAGGCATACTGCCCTACCCCGGGGCATGTCAACCAGGCAGCAGCCTCTCCTTAGCTGCAACAGTCTGTGGCTGCGGCTGGCTCCCCTCTTGGCTCTCCCAAGCTGGGGGACTCCACTCTGGGAACTGGGACATGGACACCCGCTGGTATTTCACAACAAGCCAGGCGCGCAGGGCTCGTCAGAGCTGGTCCACAGCGGAGCTGCTCCTGGAGGTCTCTTCTGTGTCGAGTGCACAGAACCACTCAGGGGAGGGAGGCAGCAGAGGGCAACCGGCTCCTGCGTCTGGAGGCCTGGGAATGTGACCTGCTGCAGCTGGGCCACCGCGGGCTTCACCCGAGTCACGGCCACCACCTCCCTGGGGAACGTAGCTACTCCCCGCATCAGATACCCCAGTGAGGAGTCAAGCTCAGCTACATTACCGAGGGACAGAGCTGTGCCTGGCAAGCGGGACACGCCAGATTCACAGGCTGATGGCCAAAGGCCAAAGGCAGGGTCCCCAAGAGAACCACGTGTGGCTCCTTCCACCTGCACCAGAGGCAGGTGCGGCAGCCGGAGCTGAGACTGGGCTGTGCGTCTGCGCACAGTGGCTGGCACGGAGTGGCTTACACAGGAGGCGGCGCTGTATCGTAACCTGCCAACCGGCCCATTTTGGTCACCATCTGCCACAGAGAGCTTGGGCACCTGTCAGAAACAGCTGCTGATGGCAGATCGCAGGTGAAGGAGGGAGCAGCCGCCCACCGGGGCAGCCTAGCACAGGGCGTTCTGCCTGGCCCCTCAGGAATGCCAGCTGTTCACCCAGAAGCCCATGCCACGGAGGCTGTGACAGACTCTGCTCTTGCGGGGAAGGAACAGGAATGCCATTCCTTTACACCCCTGGCTGGAGGTTCCATTGACTGTCACAGACTGAGCAGCGTGCAAACAAGATTTCCGGTCAGGGAAGGGAAAATTCCAGAGCCACCTGCTCAGGACGTGTGAGCCCATGGCCTCTGGTGGCGGATCTCTGCCCGTCTGGAAGGAATATGCCGTCCTCCTGTCACTGTGCAGCAGGCGTTCCCAGGTGATAGACTGAACCCAGCAGGAGAGGACACGTGTACCTGGTTTTTTTTTTTCCTCCATAAATAAAGTTCACTTCATCAATGTAAAATAGAAGTATTTAATATTATGACTTTTCTTTATTTCTTTATTTTTTGAGACAAGGTCTCGCTCTGTAGCTCAGGCTGGTCCTGAACCCACTGTGTTGCCTGGGATGGCCTTGGACTCGGGACAATCGCCTGCTCAGTCTCCAGAGTGCTGGGATTACAGCAATCATGACCATGTCTATCTATGTGGGGACCTGGCTTCCATTGCTGAGGCTCCATTGCTGTCCCCCTCCATGCCTTGCCCCCAAGACAGCAACTCAACTGTCTTAGTTACCTTTCCATCACTGTGACTCAATATTCAACATGCACAAATTAATGAAAGAAAAGTTTACTTTCTCACAGTTTCAGAAGATCCCAGTCCACTCAGAGGTGGGTGGCTGGCAATAGTGGAAACACATGGCAAAGGCAGAAGTGGAGGCGGAGGCGGAGGCAGAGGCTGCTCCTTATGGAATTGCAACCAGGAAGCCAAGTGAGAACTAGCATATACTCTTCCGGGTCCTGTTCCAGTTCTGTGTCTAGTCTCAGTGCTCTGCCCCTTCTATGTTAAGCCCCTTCCAGGTCACACATAGAGTAATGCGTCACACAACTGTAATCTACAGCAGGCTCCTAATTCACCACACACCTATAATCTAAAATCCACCACATGCTCATAATTCACTCTATCAGACCAGGCTCCCATCTCTAAATAGCAAATGGTTCCAGAGATGATTCGTAACATCCAAATACAGGAGACTTATGGGGGGCATTCCAGATTCAGACATTTCCAGATCCCAACCACAGTAGCAGCCATCTTTAAAAATGAGTGTTGGGGTTCCTGGGTTTCTGGCTGTCTCTACTGAGCGTTCTGGGCTATGGGATGATTCATGGTGGGGGCACTGAATGCTTGTTCCTTGGAAATAATAAAGCGCCAACTGCAGTCTCAGGAGCCCTCTCCTTGGGGAAGATGGCAGCTAACGGCTCTTGAGGACCCATCACCACAGCTCCACGAGAGACTTGTTAGGTCTTTTAAAGCCAAATCCAGGCATAAGCTGGAAGGGAAGCTGAGGAGCCAGGGTGCGTAGAGACACCTCACTAGAGCTTCGCTCCAGTTTAGCGGTATCTCCTTCTCAGCCAAATGCTTGGTGACAGGGAATGGATTCAGAGCCCCACACGGGCAATGGGAATTAGACAGTGAGTGGACAGTGGCTTTCAGCCATGTCCAAGCTCAACATGCACCCACATGGAAGTGCTAGGGCCTCTCAGGTTCAAGGTCTGCCCTGTCTTCCTCTTTATTTTTATTACAGTAAAAATGTTACATTTTAAGCATTTTTAAGCGGACAATTCAACATATTAAGCACATTCTCAGTGTTGCACAACTGTCACCTACTACCAGGACCTCCTTATCCCATCAGAGAAACTCAGTACTCATTAAACACAACACCCCGTTTCTACAGCCACTGAGAACCTCTACCCACCTTCTGACCTATGAATTTGTCTATTCTGAGTGCATCGCGTACGTGCGGCTTATACGCTATTTGTTCTTTTGTGTCTGGCTCAGTTTATTTTGTATCATGTCCTCCAAGTTCCATTCATGTTACAGTATGCATCTGAATTTCATTCCTTTTCAAGATGAGTAGTATTCCACTGCTCAAACCAGTGCTACAGCCCTATAATCTCAGCACTCTGAAAGGCTAAGGCAAGAGGACTGCAAGTTCCAACCCAGTCTGGGCAACTCAGAGACCTAGAGAGACCCTCTCTGAAAATCAAAAATGAAAATGGTCTGGGGATGTAGCTGAGTATGAAGAATCTAGGCGCGATACCTAGAACCACACACAGCCCCAAAATTCCACTGCATGTACAAATCACATTTTTTAACCCACTCATTGTTTTTTAACCCACTCGGGTTGTTTTCACCTTTTGATCATTTTGAATAAAGCTACTGTGAATACTGGTGCCCATTATCTGTCTGGATCCCACTTTCAATTCTTTTGAGCATATACCCGGGAATGGAGTTGCTGTAAGGTATGCTAGTTCTATATTTGGCTTATTGAAGAACTGCCCATTGTTTTCCCCAGTGGTGGCAACATTTCACTTTGCTGGCAGCAATGACAAGAATTCTAATTTCTCCACAGCTTCCATAACACCTGTTAGTCTCTGCTTTTTGTTTTTTAATAATATCTATTCTAACGGGGCATGAAAATAGCTCATTATGGTTTTGATTTGCATTTCCCAATGACTAATGATTCTGAACATCTTTTATGTGATTCCTGGGCATTTATGTATCATCTCTGGCATTTGGTGAAATGCCTATTTTCAAGTCCTTTGATTTATTTTTCCCAGCTCTGGGCTGGAACCCAGGACTCTAGGCATACTCCCTAAGCACCCTACCAATGAGCTACACCCCCAAACATTGCCCATTTTTGAAGTGGGTTGTTCGTATTTTCGTTGTTGAGTTACACAAGTTCTTCATATATCCTGAATATTAATGCATTATGAGATGTATTATTTGAAAATATTTTGTTCCTTTTGTGGGTTGTCTTTTCACTCCCTTGATAGTCCTTTGATGCACAGAGGTTTTTTTAATTTTGATGAAATCCTGTTTATTTTTCTTGCATTGCCTGTGCTTTTGGTATCATGTCCAAGAAACTATGGCCAGATCTAGTGTGGGTTTGCATTAAATTGATTGCAAATCCAATAAAGATACCTTCTGTTTTCTCCTAAGAGTTTATAGTTGTAATTCTGAAGTCTTGGATTCATTTTGAGCTGACTGTTGCATATAGCACAAAGTAAGAACTTGACTTCATTCTTCCGTATTTATGATCATTCACAAATCCAGATGCCCACTTGCCCAGGCTGTATGTTGAAAATAACATCCTTTCCCCATTGTATGTCCTTGGAACTTAAGTCAAAAATCAACTGGCCATATATGGAGGCCTCCGCTTGCCTTTTTAATGCTATCCCTTCCTTTTGCTTCCTGTTTCTCCCAGCATTGTGAATTCCATGAAAGGCTGACAGCCACCTATCCCCTGCATCTCTCAGCTAGATACGGGGTGGCCCCTAAAAGCAGATGTACCATTCACAGCCAGCATAGCGCAACCTACTTCTTTATCTTCCCATGCACCTGTTCCCACTCCTGCTTTTCCTCTCATCAGCCACACAGGGGGAATGTGATGCTCTCCGTCCCAGCCGTAAGTTACACACTTGTTTCCCTGCTCTGATACACGTGAGCCCACACATGTTGCACACACCGCCCTGACAGGTCAGGGACACACATTCCTCCTGACCTTACTTTTGACTTATTTTTTTAATCTGTCTCTGTAGCTCTCCCCTCCACACTTCTCACCCTTTGCCTAGCTCCACCCACTGCCACCCGGGCCCCACCACGTCTCCAGAGGGATCATGCCACGCGCAGACCACTGCTGCTTAGAGATCGTCAGAGGTTCTCCGTCTCAAGGAGAGGCCAAGTGTTGTAGCTTTAGAGACACAAAGAGGCTGCTGTTGGACATGACTGTTCTAATTCTCAAGCCTTCTCCCACTGTTGTCCTAATAGCGACAGTCCTTGTCTCATGCTCCACCAAATCAAATGTCACCTCCCTTGGGACACTTCTGGATTGCCCCCAGGACTGTACACATCTGAAGCAGAGCTGGGGGATCCCTCCTGCGTGATGTGGATCCCAGACCCCTGCAGGTCTTGGTGGTGGCAGCAGCATAGACAACCACTACGGCCACCGTCGCCGTCGACGCAGCCACTTCCTGGGACAGCATTCTGCCTCTGTGTTGGAGCAACGTGGGTGACGCCCACGGAATGCTCAGCGTGGGGCGCCACGTGCACTTGCCCTCTTGCCCACTTCCTTCCTTGGACAGCAGACAGGCCGTCCTCGGTTCACCTTGGCAGCCTGCAGGCCCAGAACCTGGCACACGGCAGGTGCTGATAAATATTTGCTAAATAAAGGAATGAATGACTTCAAGTTCCGGTTTTGAAGTTTTGCAAGCTCTTGGAAAATTCCAGTTTAGGCAGCTGCTTCTGTCCTCTGTGCAAACAGGCAGCTTATCAGCCCAGGGTTGGCAGCAGATCTGCTGAGCCGAGCTCGAGCCCCAGGCCTCTTCCCAGAGCTGTCCCTCCACTCGAGTGGGGCTGCATCTGCCGTGCTGATAGTGACTTCTGCCAGCAATTGGGTAAAGGCTCCATGTGGCCCAACCATCCTGAATGCTGTTTTCAAAGCAAATTCAGAAGCAGTGGTGATATTTTTTGCCCTTAAAGAACAAGACAAGTCCTTTGACATAATAAGGTTAAAAAAGAAACGAAAAACCTCATGCTGCGTTTCCTTTCAGCTGAATGGAAAAACGCCCCAATCTCCCCGTTCCAGCTGGCAGGCTGCTGGACTCTCGGCTCCTGAGGAGAACAGGAGCGGAAAGATCAGTCCTCAGCAGCTGAGAACTTATTTTTGGCTGCGCAGCTGGCGGAGGAATTGCTGGCCGCCAACAGCGTCTCCCTGGCATAGAGGGTAGGGGCAGCGATGCTTCCTGGGCACTCTGATCTCCTGTGCACATGGACAGGTCACGATTTCTCAGTGTGAAGGAACCTGAGGTCATGTCTTCTGAGGGCCCACGGGAGAAGGAGTGTTCAGACTATCAAGCTGGAAGCCCCTGAGGACCCTCACTGCTGCCTTGGGAAAAGATCTCTCTTGGAAGACACAAAGGACCTGCTCTGCCTGTTTCTAGGGCTGACGAAGGACTAGTGAGGGAGATGACATAAAGGCAGAATTTAGCAACTTAATTATGAAGAAAACTGCCCCTGCAATTAGGGGCAACTGACCATGGTCCGAGAGGCCCAGAATTCTTACCATGCTGGGTGACTGACCGACTGACTGACAGAAATTTTGTGAGAGGGTTCCCCAAACTGAGCGAAAGGACTCAGCTCCCTAGAGCTGGGGGTGGGGGCAGGGAAGGCCAGCTAGGCCTTGATGAATGTTGTCTCTGAACAGCCCACTAGATAATGGGGACCAACACTGCAACAGCCTCCAAAATGGATTTTTCCACTACATTATGCACTTGTAGTTTTCTCTGATTACAGGTGCAATGCAATTGCCAATCTTTGAGCTGCAACTGCCTGCCCCCACTTAGGAGGTTGATGCTATAGCTCAAGTTCAAAGTTTTGCAGTTGTTAATTCCAGAGGAAACAGAGGGTCTCTCCTATCTTCCTTCTCCCACTGTCAGTGAGCTGTGACAACAATGGGCCACACTTCTTCACTTCCTTTTTCCTTTTCTGGTAATTTAGAACAACAGGAATAACAAGTCCTAAAGACTAAGAGAAAGCAGAATGTTCTCCAAAGACAGCTTTCACATTTATGTTCAACCCAGACATCCAATGATCCAAAAACATCTTCATGCTCAATGTGGAATATTTTCAAATGGAAATCTCAAGCAAGAGAACATGAAGAGGGTAGAAGACATAATGCTTTTCACTGGCACAGAGCCAGTTCGAACTCAGAGGCCACTGGCTGTGTGCCAGGCCCCACATTAGCTCCCATCATGGGTAAAGACGAGCGGAGAATGGGGCTCTGTCCTCCAGGGACCTCTAGAAGCACATCAAAGCCTGGACCAGCAATTGCTCCCCTAAAGAACACCTACCCCAGGGGCTCACCCCATGGTCCCTCACACAGGCTGCTGTGACCTCCCTGTCTACCTGTATCCCCTACTCTAGCCCTGGGGATCTCAGGTGCAGGACAGCAGGTGTGTCTTCCAGCTGCTTTTATTCAAATGGGCTCAATCCCAGTGACATTCAATCCCAGAGTCATACACTGAGTTGCACAAAGTACCAGGACCCACGTTCATGCCCTTGAGGAACAGGATTCAAAGGAAAGTCACTTCTAAAGACTTGGCCATTGGCTTCTCTATGCTCCCGCTTGATTTCACAAGCATGAGAGGTGGCCCCCAAGTAAAGATGCACTCGGGGACATGTGAACTCTAGAAGAAAACCAAGCCAGGGGACAAAGGTAGATGGCATACCCAGGGTCTCAAGGTCCTCAGTAGTTGCTAGAATAGAAGCACTGAGTCTCAAGCTATCTGGGGAGGGAGGAGGACCCCTGCACAGGTGTCTCGGGTGACGAGCACAGGGCCTGGCTCACACCAAGTGCTTGGATGTCCACCGTCCGCATGCCAAGTGATGGCAACGGATACCCTGAAGCCACGCTCCAGAGTAAAATGTCCCACAGACCAACGTCAGCTGGAGGCGTGGGAAGGCTTTGTCCAGCTATGCTCACCTCGGCTGGGCTGCTCCCTAGGGAAATGGCTACAGTTACTCCCTGCCACCAATTAGCACAGCCACTGTAGGTCTGAGGCCATGACACTTGCTTAGATTGGTTTCATCCCCTCAGAAAGCCCTATATGAAGGCCTGGAGTGATGAGAACAAACAAAATAGGTAATAGGAACAATTCTAAGGGTGGTGACCTAAGAAATTCAGCCTACACCTGAAGCCCTGGATCAACAATCATCCCCAAGATGCCCAGGTACCCCCAGGAGACCCTGATGTGGGTTCTCAGTACAGCATTGTCAGAAACCCAATTTCAACCCCATTTTTGCTACATTTCACTGATTTCCCACCTAGTAGTATTTTTCTCTAATGATACGACCTCTTCCGGCACAGAAATTTCAAACGCATGAAAAAGAGAACTTGCTGAACTGTCACATTTCTTTCCTTGAAATGCACAGCTCTTGTGAAGAGTATGTAAAGAGGGTAAGAGAGGACTCTGAAGGAAGGGAAGTCTGTGTGCTACCTACTCCAGGAGACCTGGTACTTGGACCAAGGCCAGAGACCATCAGCAACATCATCAGGGCCAACTCTTCAGTAAGCAAGCAGCAGGTGGGAGTAGGGACAGAGGCAAAGCAGTCAGGGTGAGGCCTGGGAGGTGCGGAACTAGCCCAAGACCCAGTGTTACCGCCAAGGGCACTCATGGGAAAGCAGGACAGCGAGAGTGTTTCAGATGGATGACTCCAACAGAAATTGTGTAAACAAGTGTAGACAAATCAGTGTCCCCTTGAACTTGACCCCATCTGAAGAGCTATGCTAAAACCCGACAGCAACAGGAATCCCTGTGAAAAGCCATGTCTCATTTCTGCCTGGGGCTATGTGTTAAAAGCACTACTTTCTATATTCTACTGAAGATATCCTCCAACATCTGCAGAAGATGGGGTGTCCATAACTGTAAGGACTTGACATTGTTTAGGCATGGGGATGAAAGAAACTGGGAAATGCTCAGAAGTAGACGGATGTATTTCCAATGGGCTTCAGGGAGGGTTTCCGGTCTTCCTGGGCCAGAAGGTAAGTCTGCAGCCAGGGTCATGGACATACGCACTTTCTCAACATCTCACTAGGAAGACAGCAGTAGTGACAGGAACTCTCCCCAATGTAAGCTGAGATGACTCTTTTGTACCCTGCCTGGACTTGTGCAGGAGCTTCCAGACTGGCCTTGACTCCTGCTGGGAGCCCTGATGGGGTCTCGGTCTCCCTTAGACTGCTTCTCAGACACACCCCGGCACACCATCCCTGTATTAGTTACTTTGTCATTGCTGTGATGAAACACCCAACATCTCACCTACAATTTAAAGGAGGAAAGACTGATTTAGCTCACAGTTTCAGAAGGTCTCTCTCACACACAGTCCATTCCTGGGGTAGTCAGCAATGGTGGAATTACAGGGCAAAGACAGAGGCCGGGGAGCCGCTCACCCCATTGCAGACAGAAGCCAAGGGAGGCTGCGGACTCAGACAAGACCACAGCCTTGCCAGGAAGAAGCTGTAACAACGCTTCTTATTCCTTCTTTTATTTATCTTAATCTGGCCCCACACCCTAGATGGGTGTCCTTCCCACACTTTCTGGCCCTGAGTAAATAACAAACACCTGAAAGTGATTCCTGGGTCTTTGCCAACTGGCAACAAGTTGACTCATTCCTTCTAGGTCAAACTCCAAGCACTGCCTCTGCCAACCAGGCTTTACCTCCTAATAACACGTGGCTGCAAATACATCAGGCTTTTGGGGGATATCTAAGATCCAAACCATAGCAATCTTTCTGTTCAGAATGTAGCTAAATGTTTCCTCTACTCTTTGACTTCAATCAAACTTTCTAGAAAAGAGCTAGTTGCATGAGAAAACTTTGTGACCACGTTGTAAGACTTGCTATGACAAGCAAATTTTCATTGTCTGGAGAATGTTGATTCCCTTTGCTGGACTGTGTAAGGAAGGGATGGAATGGGAAGGGTGGGAGGAACTGTTCACAGCTTACTGGTGCCCATGTTGATCTTTACTTTGGGGCAGTTTCTTTGAAAACACAAACCATTATCTTTGGGTTACAATAGGGTCCTAGCTGCTAAAAGTGCAGATATCCAGGATTAACTGGTTTCTCTACAATAAAAACACGAAACAGCTTCTTTTGGTTTTGGAAAGATCAATAGGAAGAACACATCATGACAAAGAAGATAAATAAACTGATAAAATATTTAAATGTTATTATAAATACAAGACACAGATGACTTCTAGTGCTAATAGTGGCTACCAGGTTCCTGGAAACCCAATGCTAACACTGGTCTTGTTATCTCAGGGCTTCTCCTATCTGCCACTTGCTTTGCCATGGTGCTTGAAAATTCATGTCACACATGTCGATGGGCTGGCCATGCAGCCCTCCTTTCATTTTGCTACCTGCAGACTGCATAACCACACATGTAGTGTCCTTATGCCAGCCTTACATACATGCATGGGCGAAACCTTCACAGACACCATGTCATTATGCATGCAAACGACACAAGGTCTGATCACAAAACTGTACCAATTCAATGCAATGCATGCTCACCTCTGAGCCATGTAGCCGTGCCTGAGAATACCTACATGCTGATTACATGACCAGAGGTGCCAGCTGCCTGTGTGAAGGTCAGACACTGCACAGGATGCTTCCTGTGCATCCTGCTGTTCCTGAAAACTTACATTCCTATGCCATGACCAACCATACTGATCACTTCCAGGCCAGCCATGTAACCCACACTTTCTGTTTGCACAACTGCCACGTCACTGCCCATTGACAACACAGAGGCGCTGGCCACAACACGGCATTCACATGGTGCCCAGAAATTCATTAGTCTCGTGGTGACGCTGTGTGAGGCACAGAATTATTGTGCCAATTCCCTTCAAGGTGACATCTTTCCGCCTAGAACACAGTCACAGTCCATTTTTACTCTGAGCCAAGAAATCCCTCTCTGCTATACATCAGAATTTGCTCTAATAGCTTTGGACTCAAGTCCAAAAACTTTGTTCTAGAAAACCCAGTGGAAAAAATTATGCAGCGAAAAATGTGCCCAACTGCCAAGGAAGCCAACAAGCTAGGCTGTGCTCACTGGAGTGCAGAGGTGGCCTGTCCCCTCCCTCACACTGGGGCTGCTTTTGGATCTCTCCAAATTCTCCCAGTGCCCAGGGGCAGCTCTATGTGGCCAAGTGGTCCTGTTCTTAAGGCAGAACATGTTGTTAGGATGGGAATGGACCTTTGAGTAAGCTAATACGACCCTCCTAATACCACTGATGCAAAAGCTAAGCGCTGAGGAGGTAGCTGATGGCCACAGGCCACACTGCTGATTCAAGGATGAAGCATATTCACAGTGACATACTTAGCCACCAGATTAATTTTTAATTACAGAGCATGCTTGGCTACAGAGCACATTTACCGGTAACAAAAGAGCATTGTGGGCTGCTCCTGGGAGAGGGAGGAAGGAGGAGGCAAGGACAGAAAGGAGGGCTCAGGGCCAAGAGCAGGCTGAAGGTGGGGACCACTGCGGAGGGGCCAGGATTCAGCTTGGTGCTGGCTCTGACACTGACCAGCCCTGTGGGTTCTGGGAAGCCACTTCCCAGCTCTGACTGACCTTGTGCTGGTCTGTGAAGAGGCAGTCAGCTTCTACCATGCCTTGTAACCTGCTCAAACCACCCGACTCAGAAGGTGTAGGCATCTTTCGGTGCTTATGGAAATCCTGGTATGTAGGCTTCTGGAATTTAAGAAAGCAGGGCCTGGTGGCATATCCCTGTTGTCCTAGCACTCTGGGAGCCTGTGACAGGAGGACTGCACGTTTGAGCTCAGCCTGAGCAATTTAACAACTTAGTGAGGTCTTGTGTCAAAGAATAAAAAGGAGCTGGGAACATAGCACAGAGTGAAGGCTGTGGGTTCAATCCCTGGTACTGAAGAAAAAGGGGGGAGGGCAAAGGAGAGAGAGAGAGAGAGAGAGAGAGAGAGAGAGAGAGAGAGACAGAGACAGAGACAGAGAGAGAGACAGAGAGATAAGTGTTCATCTTCTGGTGCCCTGCACATCCCACCTACTCATACAGGTCTGAGGCCAATACAAGGCATCACACAGATGGCTTGGTCCCCTGGGTCCCCATCCCTTCTGGAGGTGAGCCCCTGCTGCACAGCCAATGCGTGTCTGAAAGGCTCCAAGGCCTTTCTCCTCTGTGCCCAGGCAGGGAGCGTTTCCAAGTTCGAAAGCCCGAGAACTAAGCCCAAAACACTGACTTCTGGAGCACTGTTCCCTGTGGAAACGTTTCAGAGGCGTCTCCGGGTCAGGAACTGCTCCTCGCTAGAACAGGACCCTTGGGAAACGTTCCCAGGAAGTGAGATGCAGCATTTTAAAGACATCGCCATCTGTCTGTGCACAATTCTGTCTCTCCTCCCTCCACGTGGGACAAATGAGGCTAAACAGGGACATGCACCATCTTCTTAGCCCCGAAGGCAGGGCAAGCTGGGGCGGTGGGGTGGGTGGCAGAGCTGCTAGGCACGGTCCTGGAGGAGAACCGGCTTTGGCTAAGATGGCCCATATGTGACCCTGGCAACTCACCAAACGTCACATCGCTGTTGGCTTTAGGTGACCCCTAACAAATCCAGTTGGACTCATTAATTTGATATATGAGTAGGAAAATGCCTACAGTTATCAGTAAGTCATAGCAAGTATTTTAAGAGTTTGATTAAACTCTTAACATGCTGCAGGTGCCTGGGACTGTCAGCTGGTCCCACGTGGCTCACAGACACTGCGTGCACACTTTGGCACCTTCTCATTCAAAGCCAACCTAGAGAGTTCTCTGTTCATTTTCAGAGGAAGGAGCCTAGAGCTAAACTGCCAAAAGCATCACGTACACCGCCCGTGAGTCCAGGCTGGCCTCCACCATGATCGTAAATAAAGCTCCTTCCTAACCAGGGAGGCCGGGGTGCACTGCATATTGTACAGGAGAAAGGTCGAAGTGACACAGAACAGGAAATGGTCATGTGTACCTGTGATGCCAGCACTCTGGGAGGCTGAGGCTCAAGGACTGAAAGTCAGAGTCTCACCGAAGCACCCCGTCAACTTAGCAAGACTGTCCCAAAATAAACAATGGCTAGGGATACAGTCAGTGTGAAGGCCTGAGAACCAATCGCAGGACCACAAAAAAGTCAGGCCAAGTGGGGTTAGTATTATTTATCAAAGCTTTCTTCCTGTGAGCTAAGACTAGTGGTGAGTTCAAGAACTGCTTCCCTCTGTTTTGGCTTTTCTGAGGCACCAGGACATTTGATGATGAGCAGAATTCACCTTTGAAAACTCAGAGTACATTACTTCGTGCTTTTAAAAATACAATTTTATATCTTTAATTTCTTCACCTTCAAAATGAGGTTTATTCCTCTTGATAGGTCAAAGGAAGTAGTAGGTTCAGAAACAATGAGCCAACCACGATTCACTGAAACTGCGAGGTATCATTTGATTGTCATTATCATTGTGACTTGGCAAACCTCCAGCAAGCTGCCCAGATGGGCGACGGCCGGATCCACAGCACAGGATTTGACTTCACAGGTCCCCTCTGCTTTCTACACTGTCGTCACGCTTGCAGGATGCCACGGCTCTGGGTGGAGGGGGGGATGGGAATGACTGCTGAGCCTGGAATACAGTGGCCCTCCTAGGAGCCCGATCAGGGTGGACACTGAACCCGCCAGCCCAGGCTGGTCATCTGCTCCCCCGTATTTACATCCATCAACCAGATAACCACAGGATCCCATTGTGCACCAGGAAACACAAGGCCCCCCCACATGGGCACACACGACCCCTCTGATCTCCTGCTCCATAGCCAACCCACAGCATGTGTGTGTGACACAGTACTGTCTGTGTGGCGGTTAGGGTAGAATCTCATGGCTCGGGGATCCGCTCTGGAGATCCACGGAGCGCACCGTCCAGGTGTGTCAGGTGGGTCACAGATACATGGCCTTACAGTCTGTATCTGACCCTTTGTCCCTCCCTCTCTGGCTCTGTTCCCTGCTCTGCCGTGTGGCTATCACAAACGAACTCAGCACCTTTGCGCTGCCACGCCCTTCGGCCTTGACACTTCTGCCTTAGAACCAGCCGACTGTGGACTGAAACTGAGCAAATCAGACTTCTCCTTTGAGTTGTGGGTGTTGGGTGTGTTGTCTCACTGACCAGAAAGCTGCTAACACAGTCCTCCTCCGTCATGGTTTGCTCCTAGACATTTTTAAAGCTCTTCCATGTTTGGTCCTTGGTTTCTGCTGTTCTGACCGTCAGCTGCCTTGATAGGACGATCTCCCTGGGGAGGGAGACATCCGTAGGCACCAGTCCCGGGCCAGCAATCCCTCCACAGGTAGCTCCTCTGCCTCCACCTCAGCTTCAGGCCCCGGTTTCCTGCCTCCTGGACGTCTCTGACTGGACGTCCTAACGGGGACATCGCCACACATGTCACAGGGAACAGTCCAGACCTCCAGCAGCAGAGGAAGCTGCTAAAACTGCAGGTCCAGTCTTCACACTCCTTTCCCAATCAGATAGGCCAAGCCGCCCAGTTCTCTCTTGCTCCTTTCTGTCTGTTCCACATTCAGGGCACATCCTCACCACAGCGTGCCACTCACCATCTGACCAAGTCCACCTGGGCTCCTCCAAACTCTCTTCTCAACAAGGTCCAGTTTTTTTCTCTCCCATTTTAATAGTATGTATTTATGCGATACATACTGTTCACACTAACTTGAACATTTTGTGCACATACGTATCATGTCAGAGTTACAAACCTTTCCCCGCTCCCTTTTTTGACCCTCCTGTACCCTGCTAGTCCCCCTTGTGTCATCCAGTTTTAGTAAGAACTATGCTTATGCTGGTTTTAACCTGAACGCCCAGTCCTGGCACTTGGTGACTCTCTATGTTGATGGTTTCTTCTCCCCCAGCCCCGGGGGTGTCTGACCACTGTGGCTTACTTCTTAGTGGGTGTCCTCTTAATCGGTTTATCCAGAACCCTCCTTTTACCTTTATGTCTCCTAATAGTGATTTTCATGCACTGTCCCCCTCCACCTGCTCGTTTGGCTGTTAAGTTCCTACTTGTCCTTGTACGGGGAGATGAGCCTGATCACTGATCACTCATCTTTATTGCAAGTGGCTCCCCTCCCTCTTCCTTCCTTCCTTCCATTCATTCTTTTTCTTCCTTTTTTAAGTAAAGAGATTTAGCCGAGGGCCTTTACCCTGAGCTATATCCTCAGACCTTTTTTGTTTTTGAGACTTTGAGACAGGCTTGCTAAGTTGCTGGTTGTCCAGGCTGAGATCAAACTCACAATTCTCCTGCCTCAGCTTCCCAGAGTGCTGGGATTTCTGGCACACACCACCACACCTGGCTAAGTAGGCTGCCCCTGTACAACGTCTTCCTTGTCCTCTTTAACAAGTGCCATCTGTAATTGTATTTTTCATTAACTGCTCTCCAAATAGAACTCAAATATGAGTCCTACTAGTGCAGTGGTCTTCAGCCTGTGTGTATCCTGGAAATACGTGAGAGTTATATACCAGAATATTGCTGAGCATGGGGGCAGGGATCTTTAGAGCCACCACTGGTGACCCTATGAGCAGCCAGAGTTGAGACACTGTGCCAGGACAAGCTCCTCTCCCCGCCTCCTCAGCACTCTTGCCATCCTGCTACTCTGACCTGAGAGGCTCTGGACCAGGCTGCCTGTGCTTGTCAGGGTTTCCCAAGGGCAGGGATGACTTTCCATTCTCTGTATCTGCTGCGTGGGAGGGAGCCTGGCCATTCTCTGAGTTGATTCAAGGCAGCGGAGCAAGCAGGTTTGGGTGGAGAGCTACCTGCCTCTCCCCTTACCTACAGGCACGGAAGAGTTGTCACGCAGCTCCTCAGGGTGGCACAGCCATGTATGTCAGGCACTTCTAATTTCAAGACATGAGCTCTAGGCTCAACTCTATCCTACACCTGACAGTAAGTATCACAGCGGCGTGGTGGTTGGTTTCACAGGGCGGGGATGTTGGGTGTCATGGATTTTGGGTGAACTCCAGCTCTGCAGCCTTAGCAATGTGGGTATTGTTGCAGCTCCTTCCCTCCAAGCTCCTGGGGAAGGATCGGGGTGTTTCACAAAGGTCCCCAAAGTGCTTGCCATCCCAATGCCCTGCGATGCTTTGACAAAAAGTGAAATACTCTCTCCTTTGCTGTGCCCAAATGAGGCAGAAGTCACTGCAATGAGGCTGACAATGGGCAGAAAGGACCTGCAGAGGTGACGCTGCCCAGAAGGATCCTGCAGCTTCACACACCACCCCGGACTTGGTCTGTGTAGGTTACAAGAAGGAGGGAGACCCGGCTTGGGGTGACTGGGAGAATCGTGCCTACCACACTTCCTGGAATAAATATACTTTCCGTTCCTTTTTATTTCAAGGTGTCGGATACGGTTTCCAAAACATTTTTACAAATGTCAAACTTGCTGTCAACCAGAAGCCACCTGGAGAAAAGTAACTGACAGGCAGCTAAATTAAGGAGCTATAATTTAACTCAAGTGTTCTGCGACCTTTGAAGCCGTAAGAACCAAGCTGAAATGATTTCAGACGAGCCCAGAAGCAGGCCACCAAACTTTCT